>JZKD02S1673254.1:434579-462965 GCA_000966675.3 Picea glauca
TTTTTAACTACATGTGCCTGGGTCGACACATGTCACCCATGAAGCTGCATGCACTCCATCAGCATGCATTCCTCTCCGGGACCTTAGGACAAAACATATATTTCACATGGCTTTTGGAATAATATTAAAATATTATTCCCAAGGATTTAAGCCCCTGGGCTCAACACTTGGCCTCTCTTTCCAACCTTCCAGCCCCCAATCCCTTACCCTCTATGTGGAAGCTTAGTCCCCCATCACTCATTCATCATGGTCGGTCTGCACGCAGCGGTGTTTATATTTTTATTAATGTTCTACATGATTACATATACAAAAGCAGGCTCCAGACCTTAACACTTAGGCTCTCCAGCCTAATAACACATAAGCCCACCAGCTTATATAAACTTGGCTCACCAACCTATAAAACATAATTACAATTCATAATGCAAGCTCTATACTTCATAGACATGATTTACAACAGGGCTCGGCCTTGGGGACATTACAGTTATGGCTGAAATAACTAGTGTGCACCTCTTGGAGAAGCTATTTTGTGATGTCTCTTGGCTATTTTTGTCGTGAAAGTCTTCAACTAGAGTTTGTGCTTGATTATTCTTGGTGAAGTACAAATCTGCAATTTGTTTATGCTATAAATGTTGTGGTATATTTTTACTTGTTCATGTTTAAGATTATGAAATTATTTGCTCTTAAACCCTAGGAGAGGGACATAAAGTGCTTCTTCCTCTCTCTAGTCTTGTTGTAAAATCCCTAGGGTTTCTAGGGTCTTAAACAGCTGGAAAACAAGGTAATTGTACAATAGCTTTACATTAGATAGGGAGTAACCCTACTTAACCTATTCAGAATTATGCCAGCATTAATTTCCAATAGCAATAACAACAAGTAATATCCAATTTCCCAGTGGTCTTTAGACCGGAAAATAATATCCTTCAAGAAGCACCATTGCACAATATCCAACCGACAATGAAATTGTATATAATGAATGATATCCAACACTAGTAGTAAACAGTGATAATAACTAGTAGTAGCAGTGTCCATAACCCAGTAGTAAACAGTATCAAAACCAGCAGTAAATAGTATCCAAACCAGAAATAAATCCCTCTAAAGGTTTTTGTCACAAGTTTAGCAATATAGGAGTATTAATAACAAAATTAAAGTACCTCCAAACACACCAGTCCTAATGGTTGCAATAACAGCTACCAATAGCCTCCTAAATACACAGAAAACCACTACAATGTTACACAACAAACAATATAAATGAACCTGTACCTTATGCCACTATCTTCACGGGTTAAAATCCCTCTGCAAAATCCTTTTATCAAGGTAGATCGGCCCTTATAATGTTGCACTACTTTGTCCACCCAAGGATCTGTCAACGGTGAGACTTGGCCCTCCTCAAACCCATTCTAGAACCTTTTGTCCTGCAAAGGAATGGGGGAGAGCTTCCTCAACCAATCTGTGCCCTCAACAAATACGTCAGCGTTATCTTAAACCCTCCTGGCTTGTAGAAGAAACCTGTGCGACCCTCTCAAACCCTCGTCGGGATGTTTGCTAGGAAGATCGGCCCTCACAATCCCCTCCTTACTATTCCATCCTGCAAATATATAAGGGATCGTCCCTCTACACCCTCCAACAGTCCTCCCACAATCACCAACAATAACTGGGCACCCTTAAATAATGAGTTCAGTCCCATGAAATGACCACAGAAACACTAAGCATCCCCCTACAGCAGTTTCTTCTTCCACAGGGATAGATTGATGCAAGAGTGAAACAAGGTTGAGATAGGGTGAGCAAGAGCCCATCGAAACTCAATAGATATTGATCATTAAACAACCCTCCTAAAGATTAATGAAACTGCCTCCAAAAACAAAGAGAGAACTCCAAAATAATCCTTGTGTGTCTCCAAATGAGCTCTCATCTCTTTAAATAGACTCTCTTAACTTGACGTCCTCCTTTGTGGTTTACTTTCTCCTTAAATTAGATTGTTTTTCCTTCACTTAATCCCCAAATATACCTCTAATAGCAAGTCATTTCTCCATGAAGGCCCTTGGGACCCCTCGGCCCCCCTACCCTTGGGGACTACGATCTATGAGGATCCCCCCTTAAGCCAATGTGTCCCCCAACGATGGGATCAAAGGGGAGGGGACATGAAAATCCTCCCTTCCTGAGATTGCTTTTCCTCAAGCAACTGCAAACCAAGATTCTGCAAAATATGCTCACTCTCTCATGTGGCATCCTCTACCAGCAAATCTCTCCACCTGACACGATATTCTCTGATCACTCTTCTCTTCAATCTCCTCTCCCAGACAATCATAATATCCTCGGGACTCAACAACATTCATCTCCTCTCATTTGTTGGTGGTAACATGTGGTCCCCACGCCCTCTTGAGGCACGACACATGGTAAACATTGTGACATTGGCTACCCTCTGGAAACTCCAACTCATAAGCTACCTCTCCATCTCTCTGAACCACCCGGGAGGGACCAAAAAGGCGCAGCCTCATCCTCTCAGTGCAACCTCTCCTCCATGAAGATGGTCTAAGTGGTTGCACCCTCAAGTACACCACATCTCCGAACTCAAATTTGTGCTCCACCATGTGCCTGTCTACACACCTGCTATGTCGATCCTGGGTGGTTTTTAAGGTATCGTGAGTGGTATCATAGCAATGATTTCCCAAATGTAACCACTCAATCCATGACCTCATGTAGTCATGAAAATACCTCTCAATTTGTCAGTCCACCACCACTGCCTGACCAACCGTTTGAAGGTAATAACTAATGTTGGGAGTCAATCCTGTGCCTGATGGTCTGAACAGCCTCTACCAAGGAGGTAGCTCTGTCACCCGTGTTGGCCCATACTCCCATGAGATCACTGGAAATTGCATTATCTTTGCTAGCTATTCAATCAATATGTTCTACACCCTTAGTGAGTCTATGATGCAATCTATCCACACGCTCCCCCATCCTCCTAAAATGGGCAAGGGTTGTATCAATCCAGCTTGAAGAGTGTGCCCCAACCTTCTATGCTTCCAATTCGTACACTACCCCATATGTCCTGACACAGCGTCCGCAAAGTCCCTCCATGTGAAACTCTCTCGAACCTAGTCATAAGTGGTGAAGTCATCAGGGTCCCAAACTACCCTATGTGGTGCAAAGCACCCTCTACTCATAGCACTGATTTTTCATGTGCTCACATAAGAACCTGCTAGACTATCCTTGATGAGCCAAGCAATCATAAATTGTCGAGGCTCGGTCAAATCCTCAAAAGACCGCTCCTCCAAGCAACCAATCATACGCACCCCAAGAGTAAACTCTAGAGAACGCAAACTAGCAGTCCCATCAGTGTCAACTACTGACCTTTGAACAACTGCAATCTCGAGGTCCCATGCCAATCGTTGAGGAACCATTGTGTTGATGATGTATCCCTCCAATCACCACCGTATGAACACCATGCTCAGATTGTTCTCTCCTCTCTTGGAACTCTTTATCATGGACTATCCTCGACCAAGACATCTCAGTGAAGTCAACATCTGTCAATCCATGGCTATCCTCGATCTTGGGTATCATGGGGGAAAAGAAAAAATCCACAACTCCTCGCACCTCATGCCCATCACAATGTGGATCCATCACTACCTCAGCTTTGTCAATCGTCAATCTGATCCAAAGCAACTTATCGCCCCGATGAATGCCTAGATCCCACCACCTCATTCGAAGTCTACTACTCCCAATGTCTGCTACTGAAAAATCTATGCACAACTCCAATAGAATCTGAGACTCCCATTGCGCACCCTGTACCCTGACCACCAAGTCCTAATGGATGGACTCTTCCACTGCTACAAGGCTACCTGTCTTACCCCACTGACTCTGGTAATCCTCCCATGTCTCACTGAGGGAATCAAACCACAATGAAATATGCCTCCACAGCTGCCTACAAGACTGGAGGGTGACTAATGTGTTGGTCAAACCCAAGGGCATAGCCAAGATCCCCTGATGAAATTCAGGAACAGACCTATGAGTATATGACTCCATGATCCTCATCTACTGACATCCTCGTCGAAGGTCGACTATCGAGGTGTATGTTTCTCCCCGAGGCTCACCCATCCACTCTTCGATCCTGGGTAACCTCAAATCAAGGGTGTGATCGAGGCCTCTATCTAGAGGTCTCCCTGGTGGAAATGCTCCAAAGCTCCACTTCCCACTTTTGTGTGCCAATGAAAACCCATGCATAATGTCGTACACCATTATGTCCCCCTGTACCATCTGGTGTCCTGTGAGCACTAATGAACCCAACACTTCGATGATGATGGTTGTATCTGTATCCCAGAGTGTGTCCACGTCAGTCATGTACCTATCCACCCAATCCATGGACACATACTTCCTTGCGGGCTGATCCACGAGGAAGGTGCTCAACTATCTCTTGAGCCTCTAGTGTGCTCTCCAAAAGAAAGGGCTCACGATCCCTAAAAGCGCAATCCAAACTCTTGGAGTCATGGCTCCTCCTAAGTATTGGAAACTTTGAATGCTCCTAGTCCGAGCTCGTCACGAGAGGCTCCTCCCTCATATCATGCATGACACTCACACCTTATTTTATCATGGTTGTCAAATATGATGGAATCTCTACTGTAAGTGGTGAAGAGCATACCAAGCTTAGCTGATAACGTAGCTCCTCAACCTTTCCTTCCTTGTCCTCAACAAACTTGAGAGCAAGGTCCCTATCCATAAACAGTTGTAAGTAGTCTAACTCCAGCTGCTCTAGTGCTTCTTTGTCGATGCATAAGTGAGCACTAGTGACTCCACTTGCCACTCCATTATCTCTCCTCTATCTGAGCTCTCCACATCATATCCTCAATGATCTACGAGCTCCATCGGTCCTGGTCAAGACCTATGTGATTTGATCCTCGATCACCAACAAACAATCCTCCAAGTCACGTAGTGATAATGGTCTTTGTCCAACCACATCCAAATGGTCTAGACCATCGTTTATAAGAGTTCTCTCCTCATCATGATCACCCGATGAATTAGGTGATACCATGTTATGATGGGACTCATGCGTTACATCATCCTCTACACATGGCTCATGTGAAGAAGGATCCATGTCCCCTAGAAATCTCTCTTGTTGATGATTACAGATGTGTGAGACATCCTCCAAGACACAGACAGAGTGAGTCGGCCTGAGAGGAATCCCATGAGTTGGGTGTGCCCATGAGATGCGTGTGTGGTTCCTCTCTAAGACAAAGAAGGAACGTTGTGTGCCCATGTGTGGGGTGAGGAATCCCATGAGTTGGGTGTGCCCATGAGATGGGTGTGTGGTTCCTCTCTGAGATGGAGATGTAATGGTGTGTGCCCCTATGTGGGGTGAGGAAGCCCATGAGTTGGGTGTGTCGTTCTCTCTGAGACGGAGATGAAACGATGTTTTGGTCTCCTCTGTGCAGAGATTTGAGATGATGTGATACTCCCGATGATTCTCCTGTGAGACGCAGTTAGATAGATATCTACTGAGTAGGATGTACATGTGGATGAGCATGGGTGAACATGACCCTAGTGGTTGAGCACTAGTGAGTGTGTATTCTCTTGTGAGACGCAGTGAGATAGAGACGTGGACGTCCTTGTGGCTGAGCACAGGTGGGCGTGCCCCTAGTGGCTAAGCACTAGTGGGTGTATGAGATCCCTTGCTATATTTCCCAAGAGTCAGACTTACCCATAACCCTATTTGTGATGGAAAGGGTACAGGTCGGCCCCACCATAAAGTGAAATATAATTAATGCAAAAGATAATTAATATAGTAATTATTAATTATATTGTGAGTTATTGAGGTTGGCCCTATTGTGCCAATAAACACTACTTTTGATATGTCCAGTCTAATATAAATAAAGGTGATTTCCCCATTGAGGAAACACAACACAAGTGTGAGTTTGGAAATTTCAGCAAACACTTCTTCTTGGGCTGAAGTGCACACCTCTCTTGGGCGCTAGTCTTCTAGGTTTTGTGAGCACCCTTTTGTGTGCTAGGTTTATGGTGTGGGAGGTCTTTCTCTTGAAGAATATAGAAAAGGATTAGTTTGGTTTTCTTCACTTGTTGAGAAGGGTTTCCCATGATACTTCTTGTGTACTTGTGCATGGTATTTCTTCTTGTGATCTTGGTTGCTACAACAAATTGTCTATGGTGTAACTGCAATTGTCTATGGTTCAATTAAAATGCTAAAATTGGAATGAACTTCATGCTTGAGCCTAGATTAATGAAAAATCAACATCTCCAACACCCATCATCTATCATATGAGGGTACCATCATGCCCTCATCATCATTATGAGTTTCATAAGTGGGATGGGACGTTGAATGTTCATCATAGTGGGGTGCTAGCACACCCTCATCATCATAAGCATCCTCAACATGTGCGCCATCAACTTATCTGTCAAAGGTGTGAGTGTCATGGACTGCATAGGCCAATGTTGATGGTGCACAAGGTGTTGATGTGTCGCCATCCTCATATCATCCTCATAGTCATCATAGGTAGGGAAAGATGTTGCCTCGTCTGTACCAATGACAAACCCCACCAACCAGCTCGTGTCCCCAGTCTCATCGGAGACTATTGTTGGGTCCTCCTTTACATTCACCTCCTCATCATGGTTGGATGCACGCTCCACCACAAGGGAATGTTCCTTCATCCATTTCTCTTTCTTTTCACTCTTCGATTTTCCTTTTGTGTCATTGAAAGAATCCTCAAATAGATCTTTGGGCCATCTTTCATACATGATGGTGCAATAGTCTCGAAAATACATAGTTTCACAAAACTCTTTACCCAGTGTTAGATACTTCGGCATGTACTTGCCTACTTCTAGTTCCCACTTGATTTCATCCATGATCTCCTTATTGCTCTTCATCTTTCCACCCTCAGTATGCTTTCCTTGACCTCAGTTGACTATTGCAGACTTCTTTTTCACTGAATATCCTCAGGCTGGCAAGATCACCAGCTCTGATACCACTATAATATCCCTAGGGTTTCTAGGGTCTTAAAACAGCTGGAAAACAAGGTAATTGTATAGTAGTTTTACAATAGATAGGGAGTAACCCTACTTAACCCGTTCATAATTATGCCAACATCAATTTCCAACAGCAATAACAACAAGTGATATCAAATTTCTCAGTGGTCTTTAGACCAACAAATAATAGCCTTCAAGCAGCACCACTGAACAATATACAACCGGCAATGAACTTGTATATAATGAATGATATCCAACACAATAGTAAATAGTGATAATAACCAGTAGTAGCAGTGTCCATAACCTAGCAGTAAATAGTATCAAAACCAACAGTAAATAGTATCCAAACCAGTAGTAAATCCCTCTAAAGGTTGTTTTCACAAGTTTGGCAATACAAGAGTACTAGTAACAAAATTAAAGTACCTCCAAACACACGAATCATAATGGCTGCAATAGCAGCTACCAATAGCCTCCTAAATACACAAAAAAACACTACAATATTACATAGCAAACAATATAAATGAACCTGGACCTTATGCCACTGTCTTCATGGGTTAAAATCCTTCTGCAGAATCCTTTTATCAAGGTAGATAGACCCTCAGAATGTTGCACTACTATGTCCACCCATGGATCTGTCAACGGTGAGAGTCAGCCCTCCTCAACCCCATTCTAGAACCTTCTTGCCTACAAAGGAATGGGGAACAGCTTCCTCAACCAATCTGCGGCCTCAGCAAATACCTCAGTGCCCTCTTAAACCCTCATGCATTGTATAAGAAACCCTTGTGGCCCTCTCAAACCCTCATTGGGGTGTTTTCTAGGCAGATTGGCCTTCACAGTCCCCTCCTTATTGTTCCAGCTTGCAAATATATAAGTGATCGTCCCTCTACACCCTCCATCAGTCCTCCCACAGTCACCAACAATAGCTCGTCTCCCTTAGATAATGAGTTTGGTCCCCTGAAATGACCACAGCAACACTCAGTGTCCCCCCTGCAGCAGTTTCTTCCTCCACAAGGATAGATTGATGCAAGAGTGAAATAGAGTTGATCTAGGGTGAGAAAGTTCCCACCGAAACTAAAGATATTGAGGGTTAAACAACCCTCCAAAATACTGAGGAAGCCACCTCCAAAAATAGAGAGAGAACTCCAAAATAATCCTTGTGTGTCTCCAAATGAGCTCCCATCTCTTTAAATAATCTCTCTTAACTTGATGCCCTCCTTTGTGGATTACTTGCTCCTTAATTTAGGTTGTTTTTCCTTCACTTAAGCCCCAAAGATACCTCTAAGAGAAAGTTGTTGCTCCATGAAGGCCCTTGGGACCCCTTGGCTCCCCTATCCTTGGTGATTATGGCCTACAGGGAGTGCCCCCTAAGCCAATGCATCCCTCCAACGATGGGATCAAAGGAGAGGGGACATGACACTTTTTCCACTTGTTAAATGGCTAAGAAGATCTTCTCCAGATAGGTTTCTAAAGCCCTAAAGTGCTATCACTTTAGAATTTTTGTTCTAGAACTACTTGCAAATATATATTCCAAGTGTCCAAGGTGAAGAGGAATTTTCTAGAACCCAAAAGAGCTTGCATTCTAGCTAAATTCCATCTTTGTGACTTAGAGCTTAAGGCCTTGACGAGTTGACACCTCAAAACTTTATCTCTTTATCCTTAGACAAGTGTTATCATTTATTTATCCAAGTTATTGTTGTTGTTGTGATTGAGTCCATAAGCCCAAGAGGCATTGATCTCTATTGTTCTTTTGAAGGATTGATCAAACAAACACTCAAACTTTATTCTCTCATGCTTTTACTAACTATGTCTAACCCTACCTTAGCCTAGATCACTAACTTGGTTATTGTTGTTGCAAAACATCGTTACAACCATACCAATTCATACTAATTTGTTGCATACACTAACTTAACTCATAGCTAACTCACTCAAAAATTGCTTGTGAAAGTTGTTACTTGATCCTCGAGATATATACTTAATTTTCACCGTCTTTTCTTACAATTTTGAGCACTTATTCTTGTGGTTGTTACAAATTACTATTTGTTGTTATAAACCGTCAACTGGTTGCAATTTTGCTTCAACCATCATATATTTACATTGTCCATTGTCTGTTGAGGCTTTATTATCATTCTTGTTCTTGGAAATTGTTATATATATGTTGCACTGTTCTTGTTCTGGGTAGGCACACTATCACTCTTCTTTGCCTCAATTTCTCAAACATAGGCATTGTTGACTTGGGTGACCAGTGAGAGGGGGGCATATCTTAACCATATCCTTAGCCTACCCAACCCTTTAGGTCATCAGGGATGCCTCCCTTGGATTGGACCTTCATCCATCCCTAAAAGTGGGGATTTATCACTGAGGTGACAGTGGTGGGATATCCTATTGTTACGCCAATTTCACCTACTTGTCTTGGGATTTGGACAAGTACAGATTGTGCGATAACAGGATGCGAGATCCTCATGGATGACGTCGTAATGTTGAATTTTCAATTTTCAGATCTGATAATTATTGCCTGGTGATTTCAAAACAAAATTTTATGCCATTGTTATACTAGAATAATTACACATTAAAAATCTCAACCAAAATAAAATTGCAGCAGAAACAATAGAATCATAGAAAGATAGCCATGCACAATAGACACAATATTTTTATCCCAAGAAACTCAGCCTTGGGAGAAAACCCATCAACTTTTCTTAAGAAGAAATCAATCCAAGTACATCATCATTAATAAGAAGAAACCCTAGCACAGTTTCGCCCTTGCATGAGGTATATGGTGAACCCTCAAATATTGTGAACCTTATACAAGATAGCGCACCCCAAAAGATCTCCAAAAAATACTCCTTGTAATTTTTGCTACTATGCAACTGGCAACTGCCTAGTGAACTGCAACTGGGACTTGCGCACTTGATGAGAAGAGTTGTGATTGTGTTCAAATGAAATGACCAAACCTTTATTTATGCAATTTGAGTCACCTTCAGTTTACTTGTGGGGTCGACATGTACTTTTGTCTACAATATCTTCTTTAATGTTTTTTGGGGTTTCTTCAATGGTTTAATGAGCTTTGTCTTGTCTTCTTGGAATTTGTTCTTTTGCTAGAAAAGTTGTCCATGAGCCTTGTTGATTGATCATCTCCTCACATGCATGTCTAATTAATATAAGGCTCTAATGTTGAGTATATTCACAACGAAGTCCCTCATCACAAGAGGTCTCTTGAGCCTACATCTTCAACATTAGACTAGACTTGTAAACAAGTCAAACCTACCCTATAAAAAATAGATCATTCCATCCTGGAGCAGGAAATGTGAGAGCATCTCAAGTCTTTTTCACTCCTCGTCAAATCATCATGACTAATAGGAGAAAGACTGTCCTTGGTCCATTCATCACTGGCCAAATAAACATGGCCCCGTGAGTGAACGTATCATTCTCCCTTGGTCAAATCAGCATGACCAATCTGGGAGAAAGTTTGCTCGATGTTGCTAACTGGAGAAACATCAACACTCCCTCTCAACGAGGGAGACATTCTGCATCACGGAAATCTTTGTATACAAATTTCGTCTTAGATAGAGGCTTGGTGAGAATGTTCGCAATCTGCTCATCTGTGGATATGTACTGGAGCTTTACTGCTCTCTTTTGTGCCATGTCTCAGATGAAATGATATTTGATATTAATGTGCTTCGACCTGTCATGAAATACTGGATTTTCCAATAGCTTGACATAGCTTTCATTATCATGATGTATTAAGGTCGTCTCTAGCTCCTCATCAAATAGTCCTGCAAGAAGCTTTTGAAGCCATATTGATGTGTGACTTGCGACACTAGTTGCAATATACTATGCTTATGTTGTATTGAGTGCTACAGAATTCTGCTTCCTGCTAAACCAGGATATCATAGTTGATCCTAAGCTGAAGCAACACCACGAGGTGTGCTTTCTGTCTACTGCACTCCCTACCCAGTCAGAACCAGTGTATCCATGCAGCTTCACTTCACCACCTGAGACATATCTCAGACCATATCTAATTGTACCATGCAGGTACCTCATCACAATTTTTTTTGCAACCCAATGGAAGTGCCTTGACTGAACTATAAACTACAAAGCAAATATATGGCTTGGTGTTAACTAGGTACATCAAGGATCCAATCGCAAAGCCTTGAGGTTTGTCTATATACACTTCTTCCTCAATCACATCGTTGAGGAACGTGGTCTTCACATCCATCTAATGTAATATCCAACCCATAAGTGAAGCAAGAGAAATAATAGTCTTGATGGAAGTGTACCTGGAAACTAAAGTAAAAATCTCCTCATAGTCCACTCCCTCTTTCTAAGAAAATCCTCTCACCACAAACCTCACTTTCTACTTCTCGATGCTACCATTTGTTGCATGCTTGATCTTATAGATCCACATGGAAGTCACCATTGACCTCCCCTCTGGTCTCAGAACTATCTCCCACACATCATTCTTCATGATGGACTGATACTCTTCCATCATGACATCCTTCCAAACATGTTGGCATGTTGCCTCCTTATAACATGAAGGTTCAGAATCAATGATGTGACAGATCAATGCCATAACTCAAGAACCTATGAGGTTGTTTTCTCTCCCTGAAAATACCACTGGGAGTTGCATGCCCATTTTCATCCCGCAAAGTGTCACAAAGCCATGTTGGCCTCTTCTTGATCACGACAACATCTCTAGGTAGGTCCACTTGCTCTGTTGGTTCTATTGACTCCTCCTGATAGTCTGAAGGATGAACTGGACTAGATGGATCTGTATCCTCATCCATTAGAGACTACTTCTCCTCACTATCAATCTCCATATGAGACTCTCTATAACTTTTGAAGGCTACCTCTTCATCAAAAGTAACATCACGACTAACCTCAATCTGACATTGTCCTAGAATGTAGATTCCATAGGCCTTCGAAGTCTCGTTGTATCCCACAAAAGTACCCTTCTTTCCAAAAGGTTCTAACTTCATCCTCTTCTCCTTGGGCACATGGATGTATACTGGACAACCAAAGATCCTCAAATGGCTAACATATGGCTTCACTCCTGTGAATTCCTCCTAAAGAATCTTATCTGCCAATGTCTAGTGAGGACTCTTGTTCTGAACATAAATTGTTGTGTTGGATGCCTCTGCCCATAAGAACATGGGTAGATTCTGATCATGAATCATTGCCTTGAAAACCTCCACAATGGACATGTTCTTCCTTTCCACAACACCATTATGTTGAGGGTTGTAAGGAACTTTCCACTCCCTCTTGATCCATGCTTCCTTGCAGAAATCACTGAAGTCATTGGAAGTATACTCTCCTCCATTATTTGTCCTTAAAACCCTAATCTTCTTCCTCATCAAGTTCTATGCATGACCCTTAAACTCCTGGAACTTATTAAAGACTTCATCCTTTGTCTTCATGAAGTAGATCTGTGTCTTCCAGGAGAAATCATCAATGAATGTCACATATTACAAGAAGCCACACAAGGATGATATTGTCATGTACCAATGTCTGGGTTGGATGTCCTGATAGTCTGTACAGTCCTCCCTCTCGAACACCAATCACTCATGTTGATTATATGCTTGAGCCCTTAGGCCATACAAGAACATGATCATATACAAGTGAAACTCAGGAACCTCTATCCTCCAACGTTGAGATAGAGAACAGGTTCTTCCTTAATCCCGGTACAAACAATACATCTCTCATGTGTAGAGAATCTCCATACTCAAGCTGAAACGATGTTGTTCCAACTCCTTTTACTACATACTTGGCATCGTTTCCAAGTTCCACCTGTAACGTTGAGTCCTTGGTTAAATTTCTAAGAGAATCTCAATAACCTATCATGTGTCTAGAAGCACCACTGCCCACCAACCAGGTATCACTAAAAGAAATAGTCTTTTTGAAGTTCATCTGCAATCTCATCAAGCTTAGATTCCTTTGTCTTCTTTTATGGTGGATGCTCATCAACATAGGTTATTGATGTATATTGTTTTCCCTTCCTTTTCTTCTGAGGACATTGATAAGAATAGTGACCAAATGTATGACAACTGAAGCACTTGATTTTTTGAAAGATCCTTCTTCTTATGTTCTTGAACTAGGGTTGATCCTCCACCTACATTTTTCTTTTCAAAATTTCTTTTTCCTTTTTCCTTTTCTTGCATGATCTACAAGAGCTTGAGTTCCTTCACCCTAGGGTCTCTGCAAGTTATTCTTGGACAATACTTTGGCCTCCTCTTGGACACAATCATCCCATAGCTAATCAAACTTGGGAAACTCCTCTCGTCCTCAAATGCTCTAAACAAATGACACCCATGAAGAAGGAAATCCATTTAAAGTCACTATAACAAGTTCTGCATCATCAATGGTGTCTCCAGTGGCCTTAAGTTGATCTCTCAACTAGGATACTTTCATAAAATAAGTGGCAACTGAATCTGACTTGGTCATCATGATACAACGAAGTTGATTCCTCAAAGCTAATTTCCTGACTCTCGAACAATCCCACCAAAGCGTCAAACATTCCTTTGGCAGTCTTCAACTCAACAATGTGTGGAATCAAATGATCTTTTACATAATCTATCAATATCCTCTTAACCTTTGTTTCATTCTTCTTGTGCCTATCTTTCTCTTCAGTACTTTTTGGTTCTGAGACATTTTCTTTTACATAATTCTGAATCTCATTTTCACCCAAGATGAAGAGTATCTTGGTCTTCCAGGATCTGAAATTTGTAGTACCATCCAACATGTCTTCTAATCTGAGACCGAACACCATCTTGACGAGAAGAAGTCTTGAAATCTAAATCAAAGGGTTTAACAACCTAAAGAATGTCACCAAGCCTGAAACCCTAAAATTCCAACTTTGACCAAATGTCAATCTGAGAGCACCAATAGATGCGCTAGGGCAAGGCAAGTCGATTTGTAGCAAATTTAGTCATAACGTTGTCCAATAAATTCCCAACGATCTTCAGAGAAAGTTCAGATCTGTGATTGTGCAGTGGTAGATTTCAACAAAGCTCTAATACCATGTTGAATTTTCAATTTTCAGATCTGATAATTATTTCCTTATGATTTCAAAACAGAATTTTATGTCATTGTTATCATAGAATAATTACACACTGAAAATCTAAACCAAAATAAAATTGCAGCAGAAACAACAGAATTGTAGAAAGATAGCCATGCACAATAGACACAATATTTTATCCTGGGAAACCCAACCTTGGGAGAAAACCCAGCAACTTTTCGTAAGAAGAAATCAATCCAAGTACATCATCATTAATATGAAGAAACCCTAGCACAATTTCTCCCTTACATGAGGTAGATGGTGAACCCTCAAAGATAGTGAACCTTAGATAAGATAGTGCACCCCAAAAGATCTCCAAACATTAGTCCTTGTAGTTTTTGCTACTATGCAACTGGCAACTGGCTAACGAACTGCAACTGGGACTTGTGCACTTGATGAGAAGACTTGCAATTGTGTTAAAATGAAATGATCAAACTTTTATTTATACAATTCAAGTCATATTCAATTTACTTGTGGGGTCGGCTTGTACTTTTGTCTTTAATATCTCTTTTAATTTTTTACGGGATTTCTTCAATGGTTTAATGGGCCTTGTCTTGTCTTCTTGGCATTTCTTCTTTTACTAGAAAAGTTGTCCATGAGCCTTGTTGATTGATCATCTCCTCACATTCATGTCTAATTAATATAGGGCTCTAATGTTGAGTAGATTCACCAAGAAACCCCTCATCACAAGAGGTCTCTTGAGCTTACATCTTCAACATTAGACTAGACTTGTAAACTAGTCAAACCTGCCCTATAAAAGTTAGATCACTCCATCCTGGAGCAGGCAATGTGAGAGCATCTCGAGTCCTTTTCACTCCTCATGAAATTAGCATGACTAATATGTTTATGAATGCAGTTATGTGAGACATTCTCCAGCTTACAAACCTGTGAGGTGTGGATCATTGCAGCTATGTGAAGCCTTTCTCTCAGCTTACAAACCTGAGAGAAATCCCCTAAGAAGGGTTCGTGGTTCCTGCCTGGGACAGAGCTAGGAACATAGAGAAGAACTCCAGAAAATTATCTGGTGGAAAAGCGATATGTTGAGTTAGGACGTGCATGTGGTTGAGCACAGGGTGAACGTGTGAAATCCCAAAAGTGTTGGGCACATCGTCTTGTGAACAGAAATGAAGATGATGTGATAGCCTCCTATGAGCAGCAGAGTTGACGAGAAGACTCCAAATGATTCTCCTGTCGGTGGCAGTGAGAAAGCGGATCTGTAGAGTGGACGTGCTTGTGGACGAGGATAGGTGAACGTGTGAAGACCTGGTTCTTCTGTGTAATGCAGTGAATCAGAGATATGACATCCCTATAGATGTGCCCCTAGTGGATGAGCACTAGTGGGTGTATCAGATCCTTTGTTATATACTGTTCAAGAGTCAGACCTACCTGTAACCCTAATTGTTATGTAAAGGGTACAGATCGGCCCCACCTTAATATGTTTAATAATAAATGTAAAAGATAATTAATATTAATATTAATTATTATAATAATAATAATAACAGATTATATAGTGACTTAGAGAGGTCGGCCATGTTGAGCCAATAGACACCTTTTTTTATTGGACAAGTCTAATATAAATAAGGGATGATTCTCCATTGTGGAATCATATCTTTCTCATGAGTTTGGAAATTTTAGCAAACGCTTCTACTTGGAAAAAAGGTGTGCACCTCTCTTGGGTGCTAGTCTTCTGTGGCTTAAGCACCCTCTTGTGTGCTAAGTCATTCTTGGTGGTGACAGGTCTTTCTCTTGAAGAATATAGAAAAGGATTTGGTTAGGTTTTCTTCCCTTGTTGAGAAGGGTTTCCCAGGATATATCTTGTGTTCTTTTGCATGGTGTTTCTTCTTGTGATCTCGGTTGTTGCAACATTCTTGTTTATGGTTAAGACATGATGAAATTGAAATGATCTACATTCTTAACCTAGCTTATGAAAAATCAACATGGTATCAAAGCATAGGTCTTGAAAGAACCCATTGCACAAGCATCTTCCAAGTCTCATTTTTTACCAGCCATCCCTCCTCTTCTGCAGAACCGTACGGCCCTCCTAGGGTTTCTAGAAAATCTGTACGACCCTCTTCTTTTGGGTGTTTCACCCCTTAAAACTTGGACGTTGGGGATAGTTTTGGCATAGAAGAGTACGGCCTCTTTCAGCGCATCTCCAGATACTCTCAGAGTGACATTTCGAGCATTTCGAATTTTTGGCCCTAGGGTTTCGCCAATTTCTGCAGAAATTTCAGAATTAGGGTTTATGCAAACCCATTGAAGGAGCTCTTCAGCTCACCATTGTTCTACTATCTCTCAAAGGCTTATTGTTGGCAGTCATAAGTCCAATAAAACCTAAAATTGCTATCCTAGCCTAGTCGTTAGGTTTTCTAGCCAAGTTGACAAAGGGTTGTGAAGAATCTAAAATTATGATGAACAAAAAACTATGATGGAAGATAAGCTTGATGGATCAAGCAACTTCAAAATTATTGAAAGACAAAACTTCAGAGGAAGACTTGTTGTGGGGTTTACTAGAGACAGGTATCAATGAATGGAAGGAAGATGACGTCAGTAAAAGAAATCCAATCACCTACTCAAGCCCTCACTTTGAAGGGCCGGCCTCAAAATAAAAAAGATGACAAAAAATGACACTGTGACTATCTTCTTCATAAATATCTCAGAGGATAGAGATCAGCCAAAGATCCATTTAAGAAATCATATCAGCATCCTCAGGTATGCACTTGTATATATTATTTGTATCATTGTCATGAGTGAAATTGCAGGAGGAAGGAACCTTTACTGAAGTCATGGATCCAGAGGGATCTCACTGCATTCAGAGAAACAACACACTCAAAGTAAAGACTCCAAGTTTTATTGTTTTAATTGTCATTCCTCTAACCTATATTTCTAAAATTTTGCTACATTACAAGTAGGTGTTGTAGTTGTGATAATATTCCTTAAAATGTTTTGATTCTAGAGATGTACTCACTATTCTCCTTTAGGAGATATTATTGTGTTGGTTCTTTTTGTTTTCTTGTTCCAGATAGGTTAACAAGAAAAGAAGATGCTTATCCTTCAGAGGGAGTCACTTGAATCAGAAGGAGCCAAAACCATTTGAGAAAGAATATGAATAGAACCATCATTGAGACAACCAATGCTACAAAGCATGATCAGAATCTTTCTAGGATTCCATGGGAAGAAGCATGCACAACATAGTATATGTGCAGAACAAGAGTCTTCACCAGACTTTGAAAAACATAACTCTCGAAGAAGTCTTCACCAGAATGAAGCCTGAGATTGAGCACTTCAGTTTGTTTGGGTGCCCAATGTATTTCCATGTACCCAAAGAGAAGAAGTCCAAGCTAGAAGAAAGGATACAGTGAATCTTCAAAGAAATCCATAGTCAGAGACAGATTGAGACAAGCAGAGACGTCCTTGAAGAAGAGACAAATTTTCAAAGACCCAAAGAATCTCAGATGGACATTGACAGTGAGACAATACCTTCTCCCCCTTCAGCAATTCAGAGGGAGACAGACATTACTTCAAGTCATCTAGGTTTCCCAGTTGATATGTTCAGAGATATTGCAGTAGGGCATAAAATGCCTACCTAGACTCACTATGCAAGAGGCAGAGAAACATACAAGCCTCTCAAGGCACATTCCGAGATAGCAAAAGAGATTTTTGAGCTATCCTTCAGTCATGAGCCACTTCATTAATGTTGAGACTACTTGTCTTAGAGAAGCAACAAGAGAACCAGTATGGAAAGATGCCATAACAGAAGAATACTAGTATATCTTAAAAAAATGATGCATAAGATATTATTCAAGGACCAAAAAGGGAAGTCTGTGGTAACTTCCAAGTGGATCTATAAGATCAAGCATGCAGCTAATGGAAGTATCGAGAAATACAAAATGAGATCTATAGCCAGAGGTTCCTCATAAACAGAGGGAGTTGTCTATGATGAGACACTTGACCCAATGAACCAATACACTTCCATCCATACTACCATCCATGAGTTGGAAACCATATCAGATGGATAGATTCTTGATGAGTTTGGATTTCAGCGAGAATGTTGTTGATCCAAACCTATACAATGTTGGGGACGATAACCTGATCCTGATTACTTATTCAGAAAGTGTTTTTGTTGGATACAAGTAATCCTTGACTTTTGAAATCAAGATGAAGAATCCAAGTATGATACATTAATTCTTGGGACAAGAAGTATGACAGAGGACCGATAAGATTTTCCTGAGTCAAGGAAAATATTAAAGAAGTTTAGTATGACAAAATGCAAAATCCATCGTGATGGATTTAAAGAAGAAGAAGATTGATGATGATTCAAACGAGACTGATCCACAGCTGATTGGAACACTAATGTATCTGGTTAACACCGGACTGGATTCATACCATGCAGTGAATGTGCCTAGTCATTTCATGAGTCAACCAAGACAGATTCACTAGACAACAATAAAACATGTATTGAGATATATACAAGGCATAGTTGGATATGGCATGAGACATGCCTCCAGTGTGAAACTGAGTTTGCAGGATATACTAATTCTGATTGAGCGGAAAGTACAGTGGACCGAAAGAACACATCCAGTTGATGTTCTACCGTGAAGTTTTCAATGGTTTCCTGATGCAGCAGAAAAAAAAAACTCTGTGGCCTTGAGTACCACAGAGGCAGAGTATATAAGCATCGAGTGTGCGAAGCAATGTGGCTTCACAAGATTCTAACATATTTACTTGACCATGAGATGGATCCTATGATGATGACCAAAAGTCGTGAGTAAAAGCTCCTTGAGAACCTAGTGTTTCCTGATGGATCGAAATACAATGAGATGAAACATACTTATTTCAGAGATATGATGCAGAGGAAAATTGTACACATGCAGTACCTTCCTACACATGAGCAGATTGCAGATATCTTCACCAAATTAACTTCGTGAAAAATGGCTCCCTAGTTGAGAGGGAGTGTCAATAACTCCAGCCAAGACAAAATTCAAAATACATATGTGTGAGACTTGGCATGATAAAGAATGCCTCCCTAGTTGAGAGGGAGTGTTGATGAATGCAGCTATGTGAGATAGTCTCCAGCTTACAAACCTGTGAAGTGTGGATCATTGCAGCTATGTGAAGCCTTTCTCTCGGCTTACAAACCTAAGAGAAAGCCCCTAAGAAGGGTTCATGGTTCCTGCCTGGGACAGAGCTAGGAACGTAGAGATGACCTCCTCCATGACATGAGTGAGAAGAACTCCAGATGATTATCCGGTGGAAAAGAAATCTGTTGAGTTAGGACGTGTCTGTGGTTGAGCACAAGGTAAACGTGTGAAATCCCAAAAGTGTTGGGCACTTCGTCATGTGAACAGAAATGAAGATGATGTGATAGCCTCCTCTGAGCAGTAGAGTTGACGAGAAGACTCTAGATGATTCTCTTGTTGATGGCAGTGGGAAAGCAGATCCGTGGAGTGGACGTGCCTGTGGAGGAGGATAGGTGAACGTGTGAAGACTTGGTTCTTCTGTGTATTACAGTCAATCAGAGCTATGACATCCCTATGGATGTGCCCCTAGTGGATAAGCACTAGTGGGTGTATCAGATCCTTTGCTATATACGGTTCAAGAGTCAGACCTACATGCAACCCTAATTTTTATGTAAAGGGTACAAGTCGGCCTCACCTTAATATGTTTAATAATAAATGTAAAAGATAATTAATATTAATATTAATATTAATCATTATAATAATAATAATAAATAATAATAATAACAAATTATATAGTGACTTAGAGATGTCGACCTTGTTGAGCCAATAGACGCCTTTGTTGATTAGACAAGTCTAATATAAGTAAGGGATGATTCTCCATTGTGGAATCATATCTTTCTCGTGAGTTTGGAAATTTCAGCAAACACTTCTACTTGGCAAAAAGGTGTGCACCTCTCTTGGGCGCTAGTCTTCTAGGGCTTAAGCACCCTCTTGTGTGCTAAGTCATTCTTGGTGGTGAAAAGTCTTTCTCTTGAAGAATATAGCAAAGGATTTGGCTAGGTTTTCTTCCCTTGTTGAGAAGGGTTTCCCAGGATATATCTTGTGTTCTTGTGCATGGTGTTTATTCTTGTGATCTTGGTTGTTGCAACATTCTTGTTTATGGTTAAGACGTGATGAAATTGAAATGATCTACATGCTTAACCTAGCTTATGAAAAAACAACATAATAGGAGAAAGATTGCCCCTGGGCCATTCACCACTAGCCAAATCAGTGTGGCCCCGTGAGTGAATGTATCATTCTCCCTTGGTCAAATCAGCATGACCAATCTGGGAGAATGCCTACCTGATGTTGCTAACTAGAGAAACATCAACATGTAAGACCCATAGAGGCATTGTAAACCCATGCAATATTTTGTTGTGACATGGTATTGTAAGTTCTATAGAGCCATTGTAAACCCATGAAATGTTTAATCAAATCTCTAAGTCCTGTAGAAGTTTTAAAAGACAATTATTGTTCATTTTTTAGTGAATTCACCCGAAAACAACACTCAAATGTATGACACAGTCTGTTGATGATGTTAAGGTTTAAGATATTATTAGAGTTCTTTGCATTTCACTAGATAACAATAGCATAAGATAGGATCACTAAGAAATACACAATCACAAGAGACACATCATTTATCCTGAGAAACCCTCATGGGGGAGAAAACCCAACGAAACTTCCTTATTATAGATAGCCAATACAATGCCAAGAGATAACTCAAACAAGTACAGAAAGTCCTCTCCCAAGAATGTGCCTCTCTCTCTCTCTCTCTCTCTCTCTCTCTCTCTCTCTCTCTCTCTCTTTTTGCAGCTCCGAAACTTGCTTCTCAATGAACAAGTGAGTGTGTATCTAAATGAGGCACTAGCCTCCTTATTTATATAACTCTGGCACGTGAGGACGGAGGTGTCTCTTCATTGGAAGGGCGGACTTCTTCTTCTAGGTGGTTATAACCACCTTTAATATATTTTGGGGTCTCTTTAATATATTTTGGGGCCGACTTCTCATTCTGCCTATTACAATTATGTTTTGACCAATCCGCAAAAGGGGATTTGGTCTTTTACAATAGCCGACATGATCAATCCGCAATAGGGGATTGATCTAATGAATAATGCAACAATAATAATTAGAATACACTTTGCARTTACATTATTTCAASAGATGAGATATTGWATATTGAGTACCATAACAACTCAARTATGCCTTCTCATTTTGAGAGATTGCATATATACTCACCTTTCATATGTTTTGCAAATGTTCTCCTTTCTATCTAGAAAGGATTCTCTTCCTCTCAACTCTCTCTYAATGTTATTTACTRAAACATGTGACATGGTATTGTAAGTCCCATAKAGGCATCATAAACTCATACAATGTTTTGTCAAATATCAAAGTTCCACGGAAGTTTCATGTCATATCCCCATTTTTGGGTTCCCATGTTCTACAKTGGAAATGACTTATGTGGCTTTTTAGTGAGGAAAAAGGGAGACAAAAGGAGTTATTTAATGTCACTTAGTTAGGAGATGTTATGTTTTTTTTAAGTGACATTAAGGAAATAAAGTAACTTTAGATTAATAAGTTACTTAAACATTATTAAAGTGGCTTTTAATCTTAAAGTGAAAGTAAAAGGGGAATAAGGGTCATATTTGATTTAGTCAAAAGGGAGAAAGTTCTAGAAGGCATGGAAGAAGGATAAAAGGAGCAGTAGCTCTTCACTTTGGATTGTGTTTTGGATTGATCTCTTTGGAGTGCTCTTGGAGCCAAGGTTTTTGTTAGGGTTTGGAAAAACCCTTCCATTGCAGTTTAATTTTGGTGGTGCAATATCCACCCTAGTTAGACAAGGAGGAGGATCCATCCAGGATCTTCAACTGAGCTTCAATTGTGGTTTGATATCAGTTTGGAGGTGTAGATTCGTGGGATTTTTTGGTGATGACTATGGCATCTTCTATGTTTTTGGTTTGATATTATGTTTTCGGTGTTGTACTGCAACTATCATAGCAGCCATTAGACATTGTACTTTGGGTTCCATTCATAATAAAATACCCATGTGTTTTCTCCATATTTTGAGTATTTCAATTGCATGCAATATGTTTGACAAAATGTTTATTGGTAGAATCATGTAATTTGTTGTCAACCAGATTAAGCCATAAAGAATACTTGTAATGCAAATTGTTTGATGAAATCACTAATATCCTAGTCAGCTGGGGATATTACATTTTAAATGTTGATTCTTGTTATTCATTTTGAGTGAATGTACTTGGAAACAACACTTAAATGTATAGCACGATATGCATATGAGATATTGAATATTGAGTACCATAACAATTCAAGTATGCCTTCTCATTTTGAGAGATTGCATATATACTCACATTTCATATGTTAGCAGATGGTTTCATTTTTATCTAGAAAGCATTCTCTTCCTCTCGACTCTCTCTCAATACCATTTACAGAAACATGTGAAGCTAGAAATATTGAATGGACTTTGAGAGCTACCCTCAAGGGGGATCATTGTAAATTGTTGTACCTCATCTTTCCCAAGTGCATATTCAGCGAGGAAGTTGGGGATAATATTTATTTGGTCAAAATTTCAACTCTTGGAAAATCCACAAGGAAACATTCCTCAAGAATCAAAAGTTATGAATGTACATAACCAAAGATAATTCCCCATTAGAAGATGCATCAGAGCTAAAATGTTTGTTGATTTCTCACCAATAGATATACCAAAGCTAAATACCTAATGAATTCATAAGTGTAATTCTATGTTGAAAGATACATCAAAGCTAAAATGCTTGGTGATTCCTCACTAGTAGATACCCCAAAGCTAAAATGCTTTAGGACTTCATCAGTGTGGTTTCCCACTAGAAAATACAACAGAACTAAAATTCAAAGCATAATAATGCAAGGAGAAGATACACAACATTATTACTCTCACAAAAGGAATCAAATCGAGTTACTATTGTGTCGAGAGGAAAGTGGCCCCATAAAATTGTAAGACAACTTCAGGAGTTGTTCAAAACAGGGATAATACCTCCTTAATTTATTGTCTTGAAAATAAAGTTATTTACTCTCTATCCCGGTGAGTCCGTTAGAGTGGAATAATATGTCTCTATTCTCCAAAATCCACACTACCATCAAGGATGTTGGAAGACAAAACTAGAAGTAAAGTTTTACCACCTATTCTTCTGAAAAGCAACCTCCCTAACAAGAGGATAAAACTGTCACCTCAATGGACAAAGGACTAAATGATCCCTAGCTGACAAATCAAAGAGTGTTAACCTCACTAACAAAGAGGATGAGGATAAAACTGTCACCTCGGTGGATAGAGGACAAAATGGTCCCCACTAACAACCTAACCAACCAATCAAAGGTTGTTCCTTTTGTATAAACCACTTTTGACATGAGGTAATATGTGGATTGTCTCTCCATATGGTATAAAGGATAGATTATCATAATGTCTCTTACCCCTAAGTCAATCTTAGAGGTCAATGTTAGTGTATAATATTGACTTGTCTTATTACCATTAACATAATAATAATAATAATAATATATTACATATTATATTATTATTATTGCTATATATTTAGAGTGTGACTGATAACTTATAAATCAATTTTAGAGGTCAATGTTAGTGTATAATATTGATTTATCTTATTATCATTAACATAATAATAATAATAATAATATATTACATATTATATTATTATTATTGTTATATACTTAGGGTACTCATAACTTTTTACAATAATAATAATAATAATATATTACATATTATATTATTATTATTGTTATATACTTAGGGTACTCATAACTTTTTACTGATAACATACCCCTTTGTTTTACCGCTTCATTTATGGAGATGTACAATGTACATACCTTACCCTCCTCCAGATTCAAACCAGTGATCTTTAAGGAGAAAACAAATGTTTTGCTTTAAAACCTCACACAACAATAATAATATCTAATTTAAGGTCACAGCCTAGCCAAACACCAAATTGATGTATGAGGCCCTTGTTTCATTGCTTAGTCTATGGAGGTGTACATACCCTACCCTCCTCCATATTCGAACATATGACCTCCAAGAAGAAAACACATGTTCTTAACCATTAAGCACACTCAAGCTATGACTAATGTTTTAAGAAATTTATGCCAATTGGTGAATTTAATTTTGTCAAAATAATAAAAAATAACAATCTCAGAAAATACAACCCAGAAAGTTGTGTTGATGCTGACAGGCCTTGAACCATTATATTATCTGCTGCAAGAACTCTCTCCTGGCAGTATTTTGGGTGTTTTATGAATTTATTGTTTAGAAATAAATTTGTCAACTACCAAGAATTTTCATAATATGAATGTAGGATCCATGTCAAGAGTATTAAATCTTAGGCACACGTCTTTGGTTTTTAACTACTGGAACAAAGCACTAAAAGCATGTTTATGCACATCTATTTCATTTCTTGAAACAATTCACGGCCTTCCAATGTAGCATTTTGCTTCCGAATATGATACAAGTCATTAGATACACTGCAATGCTGCTATAAAGGATCCTTTCCGATGCACTTCTTGTTTATTAATGCAAAATTTGGAAAAACAGAATAGCAATGCTCAGGAATCTGAAAGAGCCTCGGTATAATTGAATACCATGCCCTGAGCAATGCCTCTGGCTCTGTCGTGCCCATAAAGCTTATCTATTAGAGCAATGGAAAACTCCATCGCTGTTCCAGGGCCCTTGCTTGTAATCAATTTTCCATCAATCACAACTCCCGCATAAACACCACTCTGATCTACAAGTTTGCTGCAAAAGGATGGATGTGCTGTCGCCTTCTTATCCTATCAAAGAGAAACGCAAAATATGAAAAACCTCTAAATACGAAAGAAACATGGAGATTTAGGCAAAACTTGGGAGCCAATATTATGTTAGTTTGTTACAACAAGCAACATGCAAAGGTCATACAAACCTTTAAGAGCCCTTGGGGTTCTAGTACTACTGCTGGAGATGCACAAATAGCTCCATAAACCCTATTTGATAATGCTTGCTCTCTTAGTAGCTTTTTCAAGGGCTCGCACATTCCCAATCTTTCTGCTCCAGGCATTCCACCCTGTAAATATTACAAGAACCCATAATTCAATTTAATGTAATAGTTCAACTAATGCTATGAATTTACCCACATATAACCATAAGCAGAGATTTGTCAAGACTGAACCATTTATGAACACAAAATTCAAGATAAAATTTAACAAATTTGAATCTAAATCTATACTAGATCTTAAATTCACCGCTCCTAATTTGCAGCAACTTTGCAACTAAATACTACTAATATCCCGTCCTTCCCCACCACCTTCTCCACCAAGGTGAACAAGTAGCCAAGGTTCATGGTTCATGCTGCAGGTATGGGGATGCCATGTTGAAAATTACTGTGCATTGGGTGCAAGGTAAAGGGTGCATTACACACACATGAAATCTGTAGAAAATTGAAAAACAGGTCTAATAAAATGTAAAAATAGTTACCAGTGCCTTTGGTTTTTACTGCATATAAGTTTATGAGCCAACGAGTTTGGAGTAATCCATTGATTCCATTCACTCATCATCAGGGCAGAAAGGAAGATAGAATGAGTGGAGTTCCAGATGATGAAAGAGGAGGGATATATACTAAGTGAAACAATGAAAGATTCAAACAAAGAGAGGCCGGCATTGGAAAACGTGAAAACAAAGTAATAAAATAAAATGAAACAGATGAGAGATAAATTAACAATAAAGATGATTCAAAAGATAATACTTATTCCTTTCTCTTTCCGTCCTTTCTTGTTATATTTGTACCCTCTCCTTTCTCAAATCTCCATTTTTCAAATTTGATCCATCATTCCCTCCCTTTTTTCTCGTCTCTCCTTAACCTGTTGGTTTGATTTTGCTCCTTAGCCTGTTAGTTGATGTACTCTTTTGTTCTCCTCTCCTTTATTCTTTCTTGCCCTTTATATTTTTGTATAGCTTGTATCTTTTATGGTAATTATTGTTTTTTGTATTTTTCATCATTTTATCTTTTAAGTGATTCTTTTTGCTCTTTTTTTAATAAAATCTTTGACTTCTAATCATTTTTAATTTTACTTTTTAGTCTCATCATTTTTAGTATTATCTTTTGAATTGCCTTTATTATTATTTATCTCTTACACTTCTTGTTAAGCCCTAAACCTGCACTTCAGCAAATATCCAAGCCCAACATAGTAGTGCACATCAAGGGTAATATAGAAGTGCCATCCATTGTCACCTCAGTGGCCACGTCCCTCACGTTAGGCTGGCTCTTCTCCAGCACAAGAGGGGATTCCCTACTAGGATTTACTAAAACTGTCCTTTGAACCCTTGAAATAATTTTCAGATTTAGTAAAAACAGAAATATATGATATGCAACGAGATTTTAGTGGTGATTTCAATAATTAAGTGCCTTGACAATTGGGTATGGAGTCAAAAGATGTATGATTTGATTGGAAAGCGTAAAAAATAATAAAATCTTAGCAAACCCGCAAATGTAGTATTATACCAGTTATAACAGATCTGAAACATTGATTTTTAGCCAAGTATTAATGAGCATAGATACACTCAACACAGATCCAATCCTGCTTGCATCAAACAGAATACACCAGATATGAAAATGAAACAGCCGGACAATTTTCCATTGAATAAAAGCCCATAAAACATTACACTTTTACATAAAATATCAATCCAGCTGAAGAGGATTAAAGCATCTCTGTTTCAGCCCTTCCTTCACTAATTATGACCAGCAGCAAAAACCAAGTACAATATACCAGCAAAGAAACAAATGCAAACATGAAAGAACCACTCTTATTTGAATGATACGGCCCCAAAATTTATTGAAGACCTTCCAAATTTGTTCAATATCAGCCCCTTAACAATTTCCATAAAGTGTTATATGAGTAGTCACCTGGTTTGTGTTAGACACCTGGTTTGTGTTCGAGTTCGACAACCTTGAAGTTCAATAAAAATTCGACAGTGATAATTTTGGGAATAAAATTCGGCATTAAGTTCGACATACTCAATTTTTTCCAAATAGTTTTTTTTAAACAATTCCCTACTTGCATATGAAGATTAGTATAAAATACATACGTCAATTTTTTCCAGTTTTTTTTAAACAATTCGCTACTTGCATATGAAGATTAGTATAAAATAGTGTATTATTATTTTTCACACAAAAAGAATAACATAGAAAATTAGAACTATGAAAAAAGTTTGCTAAATTTCAGTAATAAATATATTTATCACCATTAAAATTTTCCAAATATATTATAATATTAAAAAAATCTTTAAAATTATATCTATAAATAGGATTTGATTATAAATCTTTAAAAATATATTTGAATATTTAAACTATTTATAAATAGGATTTAAATATGTAATGGACTCGGGTACCGTCGGGGTATGGGTTGAGACTGGAGGGAAAATATTCTGGTCGAGGCCCGTGGGTCCATTTGATAGTAGATTTCATACATATTCAATATAGCCTTTCTCTGCGGGCATGAACACCCAGAACATTGGCATGCATGTCGGGGATGGGCGGCTTCTTTTGTGCAGAACAACCTTCGAGTTCCACTACTATATACGTGAACTGGGTTTCGGCCATATCAAGTCACTGATGAGCATTACCGGAAATCGAAGTCATGTTGGCTGTTGTTCGTGAGAGGAGGTGCAAGCGAAAAATCCAAACGCGATTTGCAAATCGAATGGAGTATGGGCACGTCGCAGGAGGAAGAAGAGTATGGCAATGATGTTGGGCAGCGTTTCTCTGGTTTTAATTTTCTTTTAACCATGACGGCGTCGAACCTCATCAAACCCTAGCCAAACTTAAACAAATTCGGGTGAATTTTTTGGTGTTCAAGTACAGATTCGAGTTAAGCTTGAAGTTCGGGGAACTTGATGAAATATGTTCGGAATCGAATGATAATCGACGAATTTCGAATTTAATGTTTGGAAATCGCCGAACCCGGTGACTAACTTTCTCCCACATAAAATCACCAATTGCAAGTAAGGTAATGACACTCCTTTATAGTTTTCTTCTTGCCAATAGAATCCTTTAGAAACCCTAGGGTGCCCTCTTAGAGTTTTTGACCATGTCAATTGGCGATATGTCACTCCGTGGGTGAAACGTTCCACTAAGTAATGTTTTTTTCATGGTGTATGAGTTGTTCTAGGACCTTCTAGGTAGAGTGTTCCCTTCAAGTGTGGTATATACATTGAATGAAGGACCTCCTGTGTGTCTTCTAAACTCTTTCACAGAAAACGCTCCCTTCAAGTGTGTGCTTTAAGTGCCAAATGCCATCTCTCTTATGTGTAGCACTCTCTAAGAAGGGATCCATTGACCAACATTA
>JZKD02S1673255.1:0-23589 GCA_000966675.3 Picea glauca
TTTTTTTTTGCATCCCCATTTTATAGGAAGATTTGATTTGCCACTTGTTACACATGCTCTCATCTTTGTCCTCTTAAATAATTGTTGTATTTTATTTTTATTATTAAAATAAGAATCTTCTTACCCATTATTATATTTAGTATATATTTATGAAAATATTTCAAATGAATTTTTCTTGACTCATAAACATCCATTTATATTTGCATTACAATAAATTTAAGTTTTTACAATCAAAATTGATTTTACACCATCCTTTATTATTAGAAGGAGAAACTCATTTAAAATGCATAATCTCCTATAATAATTATACTTCTACAAAGTACAATAATTTTTTTTTTTTTTTAATCAAAGTTTCTTTTACATCGTCCTTCATTATTAGGAGGAGAAGCTCATTTAAAATGCATAATGTTTAGTGACAATTATACGTCTACTAAGTACAATAAGTACAATGGTTTTTAATCAAAGTTGATTTTATACCATTCTTCATTATTGGGAGGAGAGACTCATTTAAATTTAGGAAGAATGGTTATTTAGGATATGGTTCCTAAAAATGTTTTTATTTTATAAATATTTCATTTTCACATAATGCTATAAAAATTCAAATTTGACTTTTATTTTTTTAAAATTAAATTTAGATATCTACAAAGAGTAAATTATTATAAAAGGAAGGAATTTATTTTTTAGATTCCATTGAAAACAATATTTCATACTTCCACATTGTCAAAAATAAATATCACAATTTCAAATAATTACTCAAGAAACAAGTTTTATTTTCCAAAAAAAGTTGATGCCACACGTTTGCATTACATTATAATATGGCAAGATGCAGCCCTAGACGATGTTACACAAAAATATTAACAAACACTTAAATAATTCAAGGAAAAGGAATTGTTACGACACTAAAAATTAATTACTTTGTGTTATGTAATTAGTCATTTATATAAAATATTTTATATGATTATATGATCTGTAAATAGTAGGACTATGGCTTGTCCAATTCATAAATACATATCCCAATTGCAGAATAAATTTGGTACTATGTTCAGTTTTGGTTCAATTCTCTTTTATTCACTCACATATTTAAAAGAATAATGAAAAACCTCCTCTCTGAACTAGCACAAATATTATAGTTCAACACTCATCCTTATTTACAACCAACACATAGGTAATCACTATCTAGCGATAAACAAATTCATCCAACCATAGCATAGGTCAACCTAGGGATGTAAGGAATTGACCAAGATGAATATTTGAGGCACTTTCACGCTTTCGTTGAGTGGGAGAGAGGACATGAAAGGAAAACAAAGCTTGCGGCTAAGGAAAAAATTGACCAACAATTAAGAAAATGCTATAGATAGGCTATGGGAAAAGAAAAAATGGCCAGCAGACAGAGGAATGCTTAGTGGGAAGATTTAGTCATCCAATAATGGAGAAAAGTGACTAGGGGGAGAATTAAGTTGACCAACTATAAACAAAATGTTTTATAGGTGGATTTATATGCTCAACTATGGATATAAATGCCTAGGGATGAAGTAAAATTCCTAGAGAGGTATAAATTCTCCCACGGAGTTATAAAATCACCTAGGTAAAAGTAAATTTTCCCAACAATAAATTAAAATTACCATAGAAGGAAATAAATTTGTGGGTGACTAAAAACTCAGCCAACTTGACAAAACACAACTCAGAGAGGATTGAGCTAATCAAGCTTGCATCTACTAACTAGAAAAAAAAATTCAAGAAATAAAATTCAAATTGAAACCACATTATACCTCCCTAGAACATATTACAACCACATAATATAAACAATAAAGATTTATTTTTCTTAGGAAAATCATTACAATGGGAGAGCTATGCATGCCTAGAAATATCATCCATTGTTACTCACAAAAATAAATCTAGATGTCCATGGCTTATAGATTCCTTCACTCATTGTGGATAGGCTCGTTGGCTCCTTCGTCCATCGATATTATATAATATTCCATATATAAAAAGTATGCAGAACATAAATAAATAGCTATAAATGGCAGATGAACAAAAATATAACCATAACAACACCACGATAATACCAAAATGATAAGAAAATAACACTAGAAATAACACTTTGATTACCGAGAGAAATGTTCACTTGCCTCTTTGAGGGGACAACCTCCAACAAAGAAGAGATCTATTACAATAATATCCAAGAAAAAATTTCTCATACCCTCAACTCTTGTTTATACTAAATATGTCTATCAAAACTACCATCTAGAGGAACATCCTTCTAGAAGCAGAAGATTCTATTAGGTCTTCTTACATTGGACTTATTCTTACTTATTGCTAGGCCTTATTAATATTGACCTTTATTACATGGAAATATATTATTCTACCTACATGAGGGGTTAGGTCCCTAACATGTCCTCCTCCTTAAAAACAACCTTATCCTCAAGGCTTGAGATGGGGAAATTATTGCAGAATGGTAGTTGGTTCCCAAGTGGCATCTTATAGAGTTGTATCTTTCCACTAGAATAACACTTCATTGATGGTTCATTGATGCAGTCAATGCTCACGCTGGTCCAAACCTTTTTGTGGTTGTATCCAAATGGAGCCTTCTTCATCCAACTCAGGAAGGTTGGTTTGAGTTTGGCACTTAGTTCCAGTCACATTATTTAAGAAGGAAACATGAAAAACATGATGGATCTTAGAATGACTGGGCAAAGCTAACTGATAGGCCACTTGTCCCTCATGCTTGAGAATAGTATAAGGACCATAAAATTTGGGCGCCAGTTTTTGAAAATGGTCATCCTTGAGGGAAGTTTTCTTGTAAGGTTGCAGTGAAAGAAACACATGACCCCCTTTTGAAAATTGATGTTCAAAGAGACTTTTATATGCTTGTTGATTCATGTGATTTTGGGCCATGACCAAATTATCTTTGAGGGTACGAAGAATAGCTTCTCGAATTCTAAATTTTTGCTCAATCGCCTAGACCTTCAAGACACAAGGAAAATATGAGAGGACAGAAGGTAGATTTTTTCCATATACTACTTCAAAAGGATTGATGCACGTAGCTGTATGGTACAAAGTTTTGTACCACCATTCAACTAGTGGTAACCATTGAGCCCACTGATTCTGCCTTTCTGATGCAAAACACCTAAAATATGTTTCCAATTTTTTTTTGACAACTTCAGTTTGACCATCAGTCTGGTGATGATAAGTTGTGTTGAGATGCAATTGGGTTCCTTATATCTTGAACATTTCTTGCCAAAAATTGATGGTGAAAGTTATGTTGTGATCAGAAACAATAGAATGTGGCATGCCATGAAGCTTGAAGACCTGATCCATGAAAAGTTGAGCCATAATAGATGTTGTAAATGGGTGTTGAAGAGCACATAAATGAACATACTTGTAAAGATGATCAACTACCACCATGATGACTAATGTATTTCCCAATTTAGGTAAGCCGAAAATAAAATCCATAGAGATATCTTGCCAAATAATAGGTGGAATCGAAAGTGGTTGTAGTGTGCCAGGAGATTTGACAGTTTCACCCTTGTTTCATTGACACACATCACACTCAACCAAAAAATTATGAATGTAATGTTTCATACCCTCCCAAAAAAAAAGAGCATTTGACCTGATCATAAGTTTTGGTAAACCCAGAGTGCCTAGTTGTGGGTGTATCATGAAGCTCAGAAAGTACTGCAGATTTATGTTTTGATTGTTTATTTAAATACAAATGACCTTTGTATCACATCTCATCATTGAGCCAAGAGTAACCTAGGGAAACTGGAGAATTGGATTGTAATTTTTGTATCAGATGTGAACTTTTGGGATCATATAGCCATTCCTGGCGAATAGATTGGAGCCAATCTGGTACAATGAAAGAGAGAGAAAAAAGATACCCTTCATCTTCATATTTTCTAGAAAGTGCATCAGCAACCACATTGTATTTGCATTTTTTGTAAATGATCTCTATTACACATGATTTTCGTCATCTGGGTGATATCTTAACAATGGTATATGCAGGCTCCCAACAAGGACTTTTTGCTTGAGAAAAGTTTCCCTTGTCTGTTTCCAAAAACATACATTTAAAGTGAGTTCGCGGGCCACCTATAGCCTAGGGTGCGATAATTCCTCATTCTCGCAGGCCACCTACACCTAGGGTGTAAAATTCTCGTAGTTTTCTCCATACACAGGGTGTGAACTTATTTTTAAGCTTGGAAAGGAGAAGAGGTCTCGAGGGTTCCAGAAGGGAATCTTCTAGAAAATGAGTTTACATTCGTATGGTTGTCATTTTACTGACTTCTCAGATTTGATGGGATCATCCTCATCCATGTAACCATCTCATATTCTCCTATATATTGAAAGGTTTCTCATGGAAAAGGTTAAGCAAGATTAATTGAAGAATTGGTGAAAGAATTGTGTGAAGAACCCTGCTAGAACAGAGACTTGAAGACTCTAATTGGTCTATCAAGAGGAATTGGATCTTCTTCATGCAAGTACGAAGAAAGTGTGTGTGTTGGAACCAAGGGTCACTGAAAGGAAGCTTGCGACATCAAGGCGATCAGGTTGTATCTTCTACTTTCAATTAATATGATACGACGACATGTCCCTTTCCCATAAAGTCACTCTTACTTTATTGTGTAATTCCTTGATCATATGCATAAGTTGACTTTGAATACATTTTGCTATATTCACTTTGGTTGGTTTGTGTTGTCTTAGACTTGACCTCACGAGAGCACCAGAGCGAAGCGGGAGAAACAGAGACCTAAGGAAGCGATATAAAGGTATGTCAGTTGTTCCTCCCTATTAGCATGTTTAATGATTACAACTTAGGGAAAGAGTCATGTCCTATCCTATTTTGTTCTATATCAAGATGGATCTAGGGAGATCTATTAGTGTCTGCACCTACCGATTAGTCCGATAACAAAATTGGCGACTCCACTAGGGATGCAACCCATTTTTTAGTGGTTTTTGGTGTTTTTCCTTGGCCATTTTCTCTTACCTTACCATTTTTCATCTCTATCAATATCTGAGTCTTCAGAAGACCCACATAGACTCTCTGGGTCCAGAGGTTCCTTAAAAAATTTTGTTCTTTTTCCAAAATTTTCTTAGTTTCAGGCATTCTCACACTGAATCTTTCTATAGCCTGCAATAAACCCTAGAGTTTGCACCCTGGTTTTTAGTCCAGTGTGAACCTCTCACACTCTGCTTGTGGCTAGCCTACAAGAATTCTCCATTCTCGCATTGTACACCGTTGCCTACCTGCGAACCCATTTGCAAAATTTTGGGATTAAGGTTTGTTTTATGCTCAGATGCCCATACTTTTACGTGTGTATGAAGAGAACTTCTTGGGCCACTGATTGATTGTTTCTTGACTTCATATTTTGTGAATGATTAGTCTTCAGAAATTGAAAGCACTTCTTGTTCATTTTTCTCAATTGTTATCTCTTGACTTTTTCTTAATAAGGATATAATCTTTGGTCCTGTTATCCGAGTGCTTGTTTCGTTGGGAGCTGGTGATTAGTTTAAAAGTTGGGATTGATTGTCTTTTTCAATTGCTCAATACTTGGAAAATTGTTACTCTCATTCATTTGAAAAGATGAGTCTTGTCTGCTTGTTATTTTTTTCTTCATTGAAAGATTGGTTTGGGTTTTTTGCATATTTCTTTTCATTAGTTGTTTGTTTTTTATTAGTTCCACCACTGTTGTGTGGTTTCTATTGAAAATTAAGAAACATTTTTCTTTTTAAAGAAATTTTTTTATTTCGAAAATATTGGCACTCAATCATTGAAATCGAACGAATAGAGAATTGGCATTGGTCGTGATTTGTTGATATTGCATTTTCAAAGAAGATTATATATCGTAGTTCAATATTGTTCCAGAAATTTCCTCTTTCCCTCTTGTAAATAGGATTCATCAAACAAGAATTGATATTTTTCATTCCTATCTATGCATTGTTGGGTCAGAGTCTCACACAACATTGGTTTCATTTCCATCTCCTTTGAGTAACAACAGCCTTTAATAATATCGCGCAAATTTTAAAATTTAACTAGCAACTCTTTTCTAGGGCTCTATTACATCAAATAGGCTAGAGCTTTGGAATAGGCAAAGAGATACACTCTCCAAAGCACAAAACACACAATAGCATCTTATGGTAAGGAGTGTCAAATTCCATTTGCAACATTTTGTCCTGGGAAGCCCTTCTCACACAAGGGTCAAACCCAAGGTTGCATTGATATTGATAGAGTTAATGAACCCGCTTTGTTTATATCGGCATAGATATTGCACGTATTACGGGGGTCACTTGAAGGTATACACACAATGATGAGTGGAAGCCTCTCAAGTTGATTTCAGGCTAGATAGCCTGCCCTTGCATGTGGATCAGACTGACGACTGTCCCCCCAGGATTTATTTTTGTTGGTGGTAACCTTAGTGGCCTATCTTCTTAGGGTATTACACAAGGTGACTATGAAGGGGCAAGTCTTCACAGTACCTGGAATCGATGTTGGCCAAACTCATTTGGGCTCCTTGGAGGGTATACCCACGATTATGTGCGGGATCTTCCACTAGGGTGTAAGTCCGTTAAGAAGGTTGTCAACGTAACTTTTCCACACTATCCCAACCCCTTCTCGTCTCATTGTTGCAACGTTGGATTTCATCACCAACTAGTGACTTCAGAATTAGAAGGTCTTGTTTGCTTGGATTTTCTTTCTAGATTTTTTACTAGTGCATGTTGTTTGTTTACCCAAGTTGACCATAGAATTTTTTTTGTAAGTTTTCAACTTGATCACAATTGAACCTCCACATCGTTCGTGTAGAATGCAAGGCTTACCCATAGAAAATCTGGAAGGTTCTCAACCCTTTCCTACTAACTCACCAGAGGTCTCTCCTCAATAGAGTGAAGTCCAAGACATCACCACTCCACAAGTGGAAAGAACTGACTCTCTAGAATGATTCCAAATTTCCAATTCTCGAGAGGACTTTTGACTTCATCCTGACTCTGAGAGACGTATTATGTGAGTGAATTCTTCCAGAGACTTGGTTGTTTTGTCTTTTGGATCACCAACTAGACCTTTTCTAGGACCTAAGGGTCAAGATCCTTTTTGGGCTACTAGCATTTTTAGATGGGATCTCTTTAGCTCAGGAGTAGACGTATCACCATCTCACCTACGCTACCCAAAACATCTAATCCAGACGCAGTACCTTTTACTACTACTTATTATTTTCCTGGTACAGAAGCTTCACGAGCTGACCACATCTTGACTCTCCCTTTACAAATGATCTATTACACAGATACTACGAGTCTTCACACCGGGATTACCGTGACTAGACAAGACCCTATTGGCACACTACTTTTGCCCAGAGTCACCTCGACACTTCCACATGGATACCATGCATTGAATGCCTCTATCCCTATTCCTACGCAAATCACACACGGAACCCCTGGTAGTCCCACTTCTTCTAGGCACTCTCCTCCTAGTTTCATTTCGACACTTCCTTCACCCCTTTTCAGAGGAAATTTTCCATCCTCTATCGATGGTGCTGATCCTAGTGGCACCATTCCGTCGTTCACACCAAATTACTAGATTCTTGTTGGTGGACAATTTCACCAAGGAGGCCCAATTCAACCCCCCTTACAGGGAAAATACCAATTGGAACACAACCCCCGATTGGAGGACCACCCCCACCGACCCCACCCTATGGACAAAACTTACCTCCATCCTTGGCCCAATATTGGAACCATATGATACAACATAATCCTCAATTAACTGGGCGACAATAGCCTCAAGCTACATCTGTTATACCCCCTAGCATAGGTCAACCATATCCAGGTACATCCAATCCTATCTGGGGCTCAAATGCTCAACCCCACACCCCTGTTCAAGGATACAATCCCATGAGTTACTTTCCTCCACAACAACCACCGAATCTACCTAGATCCTCGCATTATATGCAGACTTCTTATGGTCCCACTGGTTTTCCGATGGGACTCCCTCCCCAAAGTCACCAGTACTCCTATGTGAATAGAAATTTACCTTTCTTAGACACCTTGGACCTCCCAGATATATCGAGGATTTTAAATGATTCGATCAGTCACTCTCCCCAATGGCCCGCCATACTGGCCAAACTACCATCTGACATCCCTAAATTTGATGGCAAAGCGGGAGAGGACCCGAACAATCACGTAATGAATTTTCACCGTTGGTGCTCATCCAACTCCTTGATGGATGATTATATTCATTTACGCCTTTTTCAACGAAATCTCACGGGTTCTGCCATGAAGTGGTATATAGAATTACCACGAGGTTTCTTCACCAAATTTAACACCCTCACTATGGCTTTCCTCACCCACTACCAGTTACCAATCCACTATGAAAATGGGACCTATATTTTGAGTTCTTTCAAACAAACCAAAGCCACTCATATCTCTGATCACATCCATGAATGACAACGAAGATGACGTCTCATCAAACTCGAACTTCCCGATCAGTTGTTGGCAGAGTGGTTCACGAAATCATTCGTGAACAACATCGGTCGTGACATCACCATGGGTGGAGTTTTCACAGAAGAACAGGCCATTAGTCGTGCTCAATACCTTGACCTCACTTACTCACAAACAGGTAGTCTTTATGACTTACTTTCTGATGCACCTCGTCCTTCTACTTTCACCACTTCAACTACTCTTGTTTCTTCTCATGCAGCTGACGGTGTGATTGGCACTTTCCATGCCCAACCACATTCTGCCCAAACCTCCAGAAACAACCTCAAATCCATTTCTTCTAATGTTCAAAATGCTTTGTCTCCTACCCCTCCCACCGGCAAGACTTCTAAGGTAAATGTTGTTCAATCTACCCCCACCGATAAAAACAAATACAGAAAGGGAAAGGGTAAGAATAAGGAGGACAAAAACAATTCGTATGCAGAGAGAACCAAAACACCACCTGTTGGCGATAGGGATAAGCTCAAACCCTAATACCCTTGTCTTATCTGTGGTGATGATCACTACACTAAGGATTGTCCACGGCAATCCGAAGTTACTAAGTTCCTTCAAGGGACCATGAAACCACCCACTCTCGCCATATTGTTACAACCTTTCCCTTCTCAACAATAGGCACAATTGGTCATTCATGACCAACCCTCCCCCTCCAATACATCCTATGTCTTAATGTGTACAGGAGATTCAAAGAAAAATGACATCACACTTACCACTCGAGCCAAAGATTATTCCTCCTATAAAGAGAAGGTTGATGTTATACCTCCTTCATTGGTCCAACCATCTCCCATGACTCAACCTACCAATGGTCCTCTTCATCTCGAATGACCGAGCCTCGACACAGTTCTTCTCCCTCCTCCAAAGGGTGTCATTCATAAATCATCTTTCAATCCTCATGCCCGTGCTGCCCATAACTACAATATTGTTGAAGATCTCACCCAAGCACCATCCGCGATGTGAGCTCTCAAAGTCCTTCAGAGTTGTCCTACACAATGGAAGGCATTGTTGAAATCTATCAGTGGAATCGACCCTACGGATATGAATTTAATAATTTTTGACTTGGAAGATCACATTCCAAGGTTACCCCCTCAACTTGCATTCCAAATACAAGTTATTGTCTCCGACAAAAACATTTGTAGAACTGTTATCGACGAGGGTGCCTCGACATGTGTCATGTATATTACCTGCTGGAAAGCCATCGGCTCTCCCCCTTTGACTAAATCCCATAACACACTCAAAGCCTTTAATGGCTCTGATTTTAAGCCTTACAGTGTCCTCCATTTGCTTCCAATCATGTTAGAAGGCAAGACGGTCCAAGTCAAAGTAGAAGTCTTTGATTCTCCTCTCAATTACAATCTCCCACTTGGGCGTAGCTATATTGGTTCCATCTATGCAATTGTGTTGACTCTTTTTCATGTTGTACATTTCCCACATCAAGGAAAGTTAATTACCGTCGACCAATTGGCCTTCTTTAAGTTAGATGCATGTGCTAGCAATGTACCGTTCATTGCAAAAACCCCCCCGCGGATATGAGAATGTTGGTGTGGGCCTTCTTAAAGACTCCTTGTTAATGCATACCTTCCCCATCCCACCACCTAATGTTCCACATCCGTCTGACGCTTCGATTAACATGATCTCCACCTCTATTCACGGAACCCCTTCATATCATGACCCATGGATGGTACCTGAACCTGGTGATCATCTTCGTTATGACGACAAAATGCCTTTGAGCCTGGTCGAATCCAACTATCAGGCCATTCAATCAACAACTCCTTCTACCCCCTCTCTTGGTGATTTATCTCCATATCCGTTCCGCATAATTTTTCCCACAGATGAAATGATTATGTATGTCATGGAAGACACCCCCTGGGATAATGGGCATCATCATTCCATCCTCTTCATGGAAAAACACACCATCGAGAGATACCAATGGATCTCAACCCCATCAACCGTTGTCATCATTTCCACTATTCCCGAGTCCATACACGATGTGTTTTTTGAAGGGAACTTAAACAATATCTCACCCACCATTCCCCTCGACATATCCTTAAAACCTGGAATTGTCAAAATTGTGCATATCGGAGCTTTGTGTTCCCCTAACTAAATCGTCACCTACAAGTCACTTTTCAAATAATTTCGTGACGTCTTTGCCTAGAGCTATGAAGAAATGTCTGGTATTGACACCAAAATTTTGATACATGAGATTAAGACTTACCTAGATGCTAAACCTGTCTGGCAATGCCTTCGTCCGGTCCACCCACATAAGCAGTTGTTATCAAGCTTGAAGTCGAGAAACTTCTCAAAGTCGGCTTTATTTACCCAGTGGCTCTCACTAACTGGGTTTCCAATCTTGTCCCAATCAACAAGAAAAAAGGCACAATCCACGTGTGCATTGATTATAGGGATATTAACAAAGCATGTCCTAAAGACAACTTTCCTACCCCCTTCGTTGACCAGATTGTCGATGATTGTGTTGGAAGTGAAATATTCTCTCTTATGGATGGTTTCTTCGAATATAATCAAATCAATATTGTTCCCGAGGACCAACACAAAACCACTTTTATTTGTCCTTGGGGCACTTTTGCTTATCGGAAACTTCCTTTTAGTCTAAAAAACGTTCGTGCAACTTTCTAGCGCGCTATGTCTTATGCCTTCCATAATATCAAGCATATCATGTAGCCATATTTTGATGACTTACCCACTCATTCCATGCACTGGGTCGATTATCCAATACACCTCCAAGCCATTTTCCTCTGATGTCGGTTTTACCATATATGCTTGAATCCTCACAAATGAATTTTCTACATAGAATCTAGTCGACTTCTAGGTTTTATTGTTTCACATCAAGGGATTAGAGTAGATCCTATGAAGGTCGAGGTGATTCTCAATGTCCCTCCTCCTTCTTTGCTTTTCCAGTTACAAAGTTTGCAAGGGAAAGGAAATTTTCTTCATCGTTTCATCCCAAACTATGTTGAGATAACTCTTGGATTTACACGACTACTCAAAAAGGGGTTCGAGTTCATATGGGATACCATAGAAAACAAAGCTTTCAAAGCTCTGAAACTATCCCTGACATGTGCTCCACTTATCTTCCCCCCTGATTATAGTCGCAATTATTTCCTCTACCTCGCGTCCTCGGATTACACCATCGCTATGGTTCTTGTTCAGGAGGATGATTCTTATGATGAACATGTTATATATTACTTGATTTGAAACCTAACACCTACCAAAAACAAGTATTTACATGTCGAAAAAATGGCCTTGGAAACCATCCAAGTAGTTCAACGTTTCCGGCACTATATCCTCTCTTGCAAGACTACGGTAATTTCTAACTGCAACCCTATGCAGCACATCCTCACCCGTCAACTGCTAGGGGGGAAATACTCCAAATGGATCATGATACTCTAGGAGTTTGACTTGAAATTAGAATGCGCTAAGTGCAATAAATCCTTAGTGTTTGCCGAGTTGATATGCGACTTTCCCTACTCTGAGATAGAAAAGGTAGCAGTCGATTCATTACCTGATGAATCCCTTTTCCTGATTAGTGTTGATGATCTTTGGTACGGAGATATCATCATATATCTCCAAACCTATACTTTCCATCCAAATTTGTCTAGTACTGATCATTGTCGAATATGCTACCAAGCCCGTCAGTATATTATCCTCAGTGATACTCTCTATCATCGTGGGATTGACTTATTTTCTCGACGCTGCCTCACATTTGATGAAGCCAAGAAAGACCTAAATGAATACCATTCTAGAGCCTATGGTGGTCATATTTCTGGGTATGCTATTGCCAAGAAGATCTTGCGAGCTGGGTATTTTTGGCCCTCTTTATTTAACGATTGCATAATTGTCATCCAAAAATGCCACGCTTGCCAGACCTACAACCATAAAATACGATCACATCCCGCTCCTCTTCACCCTCTGGTCTCCGTCGATCCATTTACAAAATGGGGTATCGATTTCATGACATGTCACCCTCACTCGTTCGGGGGGCATGGATACATTATTGTAGCTGTAGACTATTTTATGAAATGGGACGAGGTGATGCCGACATTTGACAACACCGGAAAGACCGCAACATTATTCATATTCAATCACATCATAGCCCATTTTGGTGTTCCCCAGGCTATTGTCACCGATCACAGTAGCCACTTTAGAAACTTCATGATGTCCGAACTCACAGAAAAGTTGGGTCTTCGCCATGAAAAGTCAACACTCTATTACCCACAAGCCAATGGCCATGTCGAAGAAATTAACAAAGTTCTCATAACCATGCTTCGATGAATGATAGCGATTAACAAAATGAGTTGGAACACAATTTTGTTTTCAACATTTTGGTCTTACAAGACATCCGTTAAGTCTGCTACCAAGTTTATACAATTTCGGTTAGTCTATGGTCTAGAAGCCATCCTGCCGATTGAATCTGAGATACCCTCCCTAAAACTAGCCGTCGAACTCCTACCAAACACTTATGCCGAAGAAGAACATCTGTTGTATCTCATGCGATTAGATGAAACTTGGTGTGACGCCACCTTAGTCATATAAGCCCAGAAGAAACGCGTTAAATCCCAATACGGCAAACATGTCAAGCCTCACGTTTTCTTTGAAGGTGATCTGGTTCTCCTTTACGAACAAGATCAGGATGTGCTAGGGGCTGGAAAACTTGAAGCTATGTGACGAGGTCCTTACATCATTAGACGAGTTTTGGAGAAAGGAGATTACGAGTTAGTAGATTACGACGATATCCCTTTGAGTGAACCCAGAAATGGGTTGTACTTAAAGAATTACTATGCCTAAGATCACCTGTGCATGAGTACTTGTATTTTATTGTATCATACTTCTTATGTGTTACTATAGTATGCTTTTTCATTATCTAGTCTTTTCCCTTATGTTACATTGTGTTTGGTTTCCATATTTCAGAGTCTTCACTACCCCACATTGGCTTCATTGATGGCACTAGTCGTAGTACTCAGAACCTTGCTTCTACTGCTTGGGCAATTTACGCCCCTACAAACGAACTTATCACTCTATGAGGTGTGTGTCTTGGCAGTGTGACCAACAATATTGCAGAGTATAACATCGTTATTGAATTGTTGATTGATTCTATTTCGCTTGGTATCCATCACTTGGTTGTACGACTTGATTCGCAGCTAGTAGTACTACAGTTAAGTAATGTCTATGCTATTCGAAGTCCTACTTTATTACGGGTATATTTACGAATTCACCTCTTGGAACATTATTTTGATTATATTGAGTATCAACATATTCCTAGATGTCTAAATACATTAACTAATGCATTAGTTAACTATTTATTAGACAGACATTTGGGCCATTTATAAACCAATCACATCACATGTATCACACAACACAAGATAAGCTGGTAGAATCTGTATATATGTATATAGTGATCAAAATTTTTTACAAAAAGTTTTTGTCCAAGGACCAAAATTTCAAAATCTAAAGCTCATAGCTTCTACAAAGTAGCGTCATGGGTGATGCTCACGATAACACATGACTTCCCGGGAAACCCTATGAAGCAGTTGGCTAATAGACTCTGACACACCCACAGTGTGGCATTGATAACATCGAGGGACCTCTCCGATAGTCATGTCTGGAATGTTAGTAGTCAACCCCTCCAAGGTTTTCTCCACTTCCTCATAGTCTTCAGCATCCCATCGCAGAACTGGAGCCGCCTCTCCTCGTCGCTGAATAAGAGATGTACCTGGAGGTCAGTATGGCCCTACATCTATGCCATCAAAAGGATATTTTTTATTAGTCCTTGAACAAACATAAAAAACATTTTATATGATAAAAATTACGAAATTATTTAAAAGAACAAAATGTGTACTTCTTACTAAGGTCGCCCCACTAAGCATCTTCAAGTAGGGTTAAATTCGGGTCCCCTCGAAAGTCCAATCTGGCATAAGCATAGTCATCAACCATCAACATCTGTGGCCGCAACCAGTCAAAGAAGAAATCATTGTATTTGATGATAGGTGCAGCTACGTGTCGGTCCATGAGGTTGCACCACCTCAGCATCCTCGGATCCTATGGGGCCAGTAAACCCCACTCAACCTGTAATGTTAGCAAGGGGACCCTCTCAAGAAAGAAGGACACCAAAAGTGATCCATACCCGAATTGCTTTAGGTCGCCTTTCCTACATTTTGTCAACTACCTCTTCATACTGCAGAGAACTACATCCGACCAATTGAAGACTTATGGCTTTGTACACTCTATGGCATACTGGAAGTAGCTCTGAAGAGCTATGTGTGGAGCTGCGCTCCCAGCCATGCATGCTATGGTGAATAATATGGTTCACAGGGTCAAGTCTTGGACCCCGCAAATAGCCACCTTACCTTTGCTTATTTCCACCTTGGGAACACAGTATTGGTGACAATACTCACTCATGGGGAGTCTGCCACCTCGGATACTGGTCAAGCTAGCGTGGTACCCATGCCGTGATAACCCTGTCAGAAAGTAGATATCCTCGATATCTAGGGTCAAAGTGTGGACTCCCACATGAAAAAACTGTTGGTCCACGTCCCACATATGCACCAAGTACTCCAACAATCTGATTTGGGCCCTTATTCCTAGAATACCGAATAATTTCAAGAGTCCACAGTCTCGAAGGGTAGCAACGGTACCTAGTTCGTTCCTGCAAATAACATCATATTCCTCATGTTCTCTTTCATGCCACTCCAACATCATGACGGTCAAATGCCCACACAAGAACCATAAGAAAGGAGTCAAGAACTCATTTCAAACCTTGGTATATTTTCCATTGGGTAAAAATCAAAGTAAAATTTCATTTTGCGGCCCTCGCAGGTGCCCCTTGAGAACAGTGTGAGATTCTCGCAGGTTCCTTTGAGGCCACCTGCAAGAATCATTCATTCTCGTAGGTCCCATATGACTAGACTCCGAGAACGCCTGGGCACAAGTTTTATCCCTAAAACAAACTTAAAACCTTGAAATTTGCCAATGAAAATGAAACTAAGCCATGGAAAAGATGAGGGATCAAGAGCCTACCTCGTTGACGGAGACGGTTCCCAAATGGTTTCCTATGCTTCCCGCAATCGAGCGATGAAATTTGAGGTAAAAGGAGTTGTTTTGGGCAAAGTTCTTGGAAAAATCTATGGTAAAAGACCTTTTACCCACTTATGTTTACTTTTTACCATTTTTGTTGATTTTTATATCATTTTATTCATCAAACCTAATGCCTAATAGCTCTATGAGTGTGACTTTTTGGAGATATAACGAATTTGAAGTCCACACGAGAGAGTATAGATGTTTTTTCGTTTTCGTCACATGTACGAAAGCCTTTTATATTTTTTAGAAAAACTTCGAGCTCAGTCTTCGTTTGTTCTCATGCTCGAAAATACATGAGAACACAACCGAGTATACTTTTCTCATCTTTTCGTACTCTTGATGGTAAAAAAAAAATGACGAACCCAAAGGAGTATCCTTTAATCTCTTTTCACACTCCATAAAACCAAAAATATTGTCGAGCGACCTTGTTCTGTTCATGCTCGTAAAAGTATCTGAAAAAAATGTTCGATGGGTGATAGTTTATCACTTTTTCAGTCCTGTTGAACTATTTTACAAAAAAGGAACTGAGAGAGTTCTCTTTTAAGTGTTTTTACAAACTCTATAATCATGAAAAATCTTTGAGTTTTCTATATTTGGACTCGTTAAACAAACATCAAAAGACCCATAATGGGACTGAGCCACTCCTTCCTAGGGTTCGTTAAACATACTCCAAGTGACTCATTCAAAGGATGAGCTTACATCAACAAGCATATGTTATCCTCCTCAAGCTTGTGTAAAAATAAAGAGTTACTCGCCAGAAATGGTGGGGGAAAATTTGGGAAAGGGATGTGTTTTCGTATTCATATTTTTTGGCAGTAAGTGTCGCTCTTGAACATGACACCCCCTATTCATTATCTAAAACCGGTTTGGGAAATCCATTTGTCTATATTTCAACTTGCTAGAAGGTCATATCCTGAGTCGTCTCTGAGTCAGTGCTGCCAAATCATTGGTCGTGTTGCTCATATGTTCAAGAGAAGTTCATTCGAAACCTCTATTGAGTCGGCCATCTACAGTTGTCCATTCTCTCCGTGTCAGCCTTCCTTGTGTCCATTTCAACCTATATCATACTCTGTTTCATATTCAAAATCTATTACTCATTTCATGTCATTCATGGGGGATACATCAAGGCCCTCCTGTGACGAGTTTTGTTCCATCGATTCCATCTCATTATCTAGAAACAAGACTTAGAAATCATTTGGTACCTTGGAACTTGCATGCCTCAATGGAAGGTTCTCTCACTTTTGACAGTGGGTTTTCATCATTGACCTCTGATTAGGACATTCTCTTTAATGTTAGACCTCAACTCGTTTATTCACATTTGGTGGATTGTACCAGTGTACCTTGGGAGTCATTGACATTAATGGTGATTTCCCTCGAACTTGTTAACAGTTTCATCAATGACCAGTAATCAAGTGGTTTCTACCATGTTCAACTTTGACACATGTAATCACATGGTTAGATTCATACTTTAAGGTGATGGGATTGAAGACCTTGGGTTTAATCTTTTTGATCCAGGTTGTGATGGAGTATGTATAAATTACTGAGACATAGATCCTCTTTGTATGTCACGTGGCTATGTCATCCTAATTTGAGTCTTCTCACATAGATCCACGGTTTATTCTTGGTGGCTATGCCGTATATTTTGATGACATGGATCCACAGTGTATGATTGGTGGCCATGACCTATGTTCATGATTTCGTCCATCTGTGATTTGAGTATGGGAATGCCTACCTCAGAACTGGTATTATATTCTGCAGATGCTTGGTTGTTTGTAGGTTTCTGATTAGGTGTACTCCTGGTTTCTGATACACACACACAGTTTACAAAGTATTTTGGTTGTCACCGATTCTGGCCTCATAGTTTGGGGGGCATTCTATTACACATGATTTTGGTCATCTGGGTGATATCTTAATAATGGTATGTGCAGGCTCCCAACAAGGAATTTTTTCCTGAGAAAAGTGGCCCTTGTCTCTTTCCAAAAACATACTTTTAAAGTGAGTTCGTAGGCCAACTATAGCTTAGGGTGCGATAATTCCTCATTCTCGCAGGCCACCTACACTTAGGGTGTGAACTTCTCGTAGTTTGCTCCATACACAGGGTGCGAACTTGTTTTTAGTCTTGGAAAGGAGAAGAGGTCTCGAGGGTTCTAGAAGGGAATCTTCTAGAAAATGAGTTGGCATTCGTATGGTTTTCATTTTACTGACTTCTCAGATTTGATGGGATCATCCTTATCCATGTAACCATCTCATCTTCTCCTATATATTGAAATGTTTCTCATGGAAAAGGTTAAGCAATATTAATTGAAGAATTGGTGAAAGAATTGTGTGAGGAACCCTGCTAGAATAGAGGCTTGAAGACTCTAATTGGTCTATCAAGAGGAATTAGATCTTCTTCATGCAAGTACGAAGCAAGTGCATGTGTTGGAACCAAGGGTCACTGAAAGGAAGCTTGCGACATCAAGGCGATCAGGTTGTATCTTCTACTTTCAATTATTATGATACAACGGTATGTCCCTTTCCCATAAAGTCACTCTTACTTTATTATGTAATTCCTTGATCATATGCATAAGTTGACTTTGAATACATTTTACTATCTTCACTTTGGTTGGTTTGTGTTTTCTTAGACTTGACCTCATGAGATAATTGGAGCAAAGTGGGAGCAACAGAGACCTAAGGAACTGATATAAAGGTATGTCACTTGGTCCTCCCTATTAGCATGTTCAATGATTACAACTTAGGGAAAGAGTCATGTCCTATCCTGTTTTGTTCTATATCCAAGTGGATCTAGAGAGATCTGTTAGTGTCTGCACCTACCTATTAGTCCGATAACAATCTCATAATCATATCCAAAGAGCTTAGTCACCCTTTTTTGTTGCTCACAGGAGGAAAGGCATTGTTCCAAAAAATACTTGAGGCTTTGATGATATTTCTTAATTTGGAAGTGTTTCCCCAATAGATAAGGTCACCAAAGATCCATGGCATGTATAATAGCCAACATTTCCTTTTCATAGATTGATTTTCCCAAATTTTTCTTGGATAGTTGTTTGTTGTTAAAGGAAAAAGGTTGACCCTCTTGCATAAGGAAAACACCAATTCCTTCCCTAGAAGAATCACGTTCAAGGAAAAAGGTCTTTGTGAAATCAGGAAGGGCCAGGACTATAGTGGTGCACATGGCCATCTTCAAGGTTTGAAAATCCTGAGAAACTGCTAGATTCCAAGTGAAAGAATTATTTTCAAGGAGTGTAGTGAGAGGTGTAGCAATCTTTCCATAATTATTAACAAACTTGTGATAATAACCTGTTAAACCCATAAATCCCCACAAGGTCTTCAGATTCTTTGGGTGAGGATAATATTGCATAGCTTCAATCTTTTTAGGATCCACCCTGGCATCGTCCTTGCCAACAAGATGAACCAAGTAATCTACTTCTGAGGCGCCAAAAGGACATTTAGATTGTTTGAGGAAAATTTGGTTCTGAGAGAGTAGATGGAGAACTCAATCCACATGATCAAGATGGTTTGTCTAGGTTTTTCTGTAGATGAATATATCATCAAAGAATACTAACACAAAAGGATGGAGAAAAGGACTAAAGACATTATTCATGATGATTTGGAAAGTGGATGGAGCATTACACAAGCCAAAGGGCATGACCAAAAAATCATAGTGTCCCTCATGAGTTCTAAATGCAGTATTAGGACTGTCTTCCTTTTTCATATGGATCTGGTGGTAGCCCGAATGAAGATCAAGTTTAGTAAGGAACTTGTCACCACTCAATTCATCCAAGAGGTCATCAATGACATGAATGGGAAATTTTCCTTTAATGGTGAGTTTTTTGAGTGTGCGAAATTCATGAAACATGCGCCAATAACCTTATTTCTTAAGGACCATGAACATAGGAGAAGAGTAGGGGCTCATACTAGGGTGGATAACATCTGCGTTGAGCAGTTCTTGAACCATTTTCTCATTTTAATTTTTTTGGGAAAAGGGGTGACGATAGGGGTGGATATTGGGAGGAAGGCTTCCTGGGACAAGGGGAATGGAATGATCATGAACCACGGGAAGGAGGGAGTCCCTATGGAGTGGAAAAAACCATTTGATGTTTAGAGAGGATGGATTGGAGGTCCTGCGACCTAGAGGGTGTCTCAGTGTCTTGGATGGCATGGAGTTTGGAAATAATGCCAGAATGACCTTTTTTGAGCAGCTTTTCTATGCGATGGGAACTAATGATCTTCGGGGAATTGACAATAATGCCTTGGAACTTATATTGTTGTCCCTCCTGGTTTAATTTCATGGTTAGTTCCTTAAAATCCATGAGAATGGGACCCAAATTCTTTATCCATTCTACACCCAACACAATTTCACAACCACCCATGTCGATAGAAAACATATGAGATTTCATATGGTAGTCTCTAATTTGGAGACGCACATTTTCACAATTCCCTCCACATTTCATTAACCCACCATTGGAAGTCATGATTTGGAAATTATTGACTCCACGGATATATAAATTAGTTTCTTGGGCAATGTGTAAATGAATAAAATTATGGGTGCTTCCACTATCAAAAAGAATGATGACCTTCCTATGCTTGATGTAACCAATTAGCTTGAGGGTTTGGGGAGCAAAGAATCCAGTGAGAGCATTTAGGGAAATGACAGGTTCTACTTTAGGAGGGTCTAAGGGAGGGGTTATGTCTATGGGTTTAGGTTTAGGGGTGAAATGATAGGTATGATTACAATGAGGGAGAAGAGAGAAAACCAACAGAATAGGTATCAAATAATGGTGCCAACCGGATCCATACTTTTTTTTTTTACTCCTACGGAGTTATACTCTAACCTGAAGAATACTACATAGATGAAATGTCCAAATGCTTAACAGGAAGAAATGTGTAGTAATTTTGCAACTCGAATGTAGGAGACACAGTTCCAGTGCAATAGATATTATCTATTCTGTTTTCATTTCTGTCCCAAGGTTTAGGTATTCAAGGGTTCTTCAGACAAGGATTTTCCTTGTTCTATAACTCTTTGATATACGTGTAGGGTCCAACAGTAGTAATTATCCCAATATCTTAGGCACCAACTAAGGAGGCTAGATTGTACCCTTAGTCATACTACCCGACTACCCAGGTACTAGAGAGTATCTTCCCAAGTGTTGTTCTCAGTGGCACTATAACAGTCAGGAAACTGATTGTTTTATCTATGGAGGGCATCAGGAGATCTAGGTCGATTTGTATACAAGTTTTGTCTGATATGATACCACTTGAAGGGGTACCAACAGGGGTTACAAGGGTGGCCAAAAGATGTGTGCTTAAGTACCACTTATATTTCCTATGTGTATGAATCCTCGACCATAGGTTTATATACATAACGACAGATCTGTGTAGCTTAAAGACATCGGAATATGTCTCTAACCCTGAAAAAAATTAACCCACAATTTTATGTCGAGGAAGGTGCTCTGATACCACTTGTAATATTCCAGATATAAAAAGTATGCATAACATAAATAAATAGCTAGAAATGGTAGATGAACAACAATATAAGCAGAACAACACCATGATAATACCAAAATGATAATAAAATAACACTAGAAATAACACTTTGATTACTTAGAGAAATGTTCACTTGCCTCTTCGAGGGGGAAACCTCCAACAGAGAAGAGCTCTATGAAAATAATATCCAATACAAAAATTATCATACCCTCGACATTTGACCTCCAATCATCTTTTTGATTCACTCATCCAATCATCTTCGCATAGGATGGAAGATAATATATGAATAGGGGATACCTTTGAAATTCACTACTACAATAGGTTGTTGGACAATTGTTTCTCCTTGGGTTACAAGTGCAAACAAATCCTTTTTCCCCTTGACCTTTAGTCTCCAAACTTTCTTCATGGATATTCAGTTCTTGGGATGGAGTTATGAGTGAATCCTCCAACATTTGACCTCCCAATGTCTAGTCAATATGTAAAAATGACAATAGTTCCTACATGGGCTACTTAGCCTTCTTGAGTTCCAACAATCGTTATCCTTATGACCCCTTTTCTTGCAACAAAAACAAACTATGCCATACCTATTCGGTTTGTGATGCTTATTTATAGCTTGGTTACTCGGTACCCCAAGTATTGGAGAGAATATGGATGAATAATCATATCTTTTCTTCCCTCTTCCAAGATTCTACAAGGGAATTTGAGTGGCTTGTTCCACATGAATTCTTTTCGAGATCCTCTTACCTTCACGGAAGTGGTTTCACCTGCACTTGTTTTGGATTCTTTTCTACTAAATACTAAGCCTTCATTATTGGGCCTCTTTTGAGCTACAATGGGTATCAAAATACATTTTCCTTCCTTTCCTATCCCTTTTCCATCATATCCCATTTTCCTCATGATATTGGAACTAATTACTCTAGTGTTGTAACCTGACATATTATTGTAATTTGTAGCTAATCATTTTCAATGAAAGTTTTAGGATAGCCATATATTTTCTCTATACTTGTAGTGTTTGGAGCATTTATTTGACTTATTTTTACTTGGTTAATAGCATTTATTATCCAATATACTTCACATATACAAATCTGAAATTTTCTTCATTAAACAACCTTGTACTTACCATGATTACCTTGACCTAGAGGTGGTATATTTGAGTAACCAATAAAGGAGGCCACATAATTGATCACTTACTCGAATAGGATTCCTTGAGGTTTCTAGGGAAGCCTCCATTGTGTTGGATCCATCCTTCAATAAAACAAGGGAAGTGGTTTTCTAAGGTCACAATGGAAACGCTTCCAATGTTGCACTTGTCTTATCCCTTATGAAAGGATTTTCAAAACGGTTCTAGGTTTTATGATAACATTTTGGATTTTTTACCGAGGGGAATTGAGTCATTCTTTTTGGAAATCTAAATTCCATTCTTCAACATTATTGTTATGAGTATAAATCAAATCCTAACACATTGTGCTTATATAGTGAATCCATTTTCCCTATGACAATTTTGATGAACCTTTCCTAGTAAGCTCATTTGGTGACTTGACATCAATAGAACCCAAGTGTTGAAAAAAATAATCCTAGATCTAATAGAAAATTTGATAATACTAACAAGGTCTATAAGAGGATACCTCCTCATAACTCCCATGTATTAATGTCTTTTTTTGGAAAAATATCTCCTTTATCTCGAATGAATTTACAACCATGGCTTATCAATGCCTTCAAGCCTTTAGACATGCATAGAATTTAAGGTTAACCTCATTCTATGTCTGAGAAGTTTTATAAGCGGTTTCCTAAAGTTCCTTGTAAAAACGTCAACACCTCTTAAGAGCATATAGATACTTTCTATGCATGTCTTAGTCATCTTTCAATTACTAATGATTATGAGGATATAGTCATGAATAGTTTTTCTCCCTCTCTAATTGAAAATGCATGAATGTGGTACAATAACCTTCTTGTTAAGAGTATTAAGACCTAAAAATATTTTCATGATTCTTTTATGAATAGTTTGGCAACCAAGAAGGATGGTAGGTTGTTTTTGACACAATTTAATGAAATGAAAAAGAAGGAGAATAAATTGGTAAATGAATTTGATGCAATATTTGAAAATTTACTAAAACAAATTTCTAATGGTGATATTCCAAAAGATGGTGCTCTCTTTCTCCAATATACAAATTCCCCTTAAAGGGAAATTTGGATTCATGCTTAGGAGCAAGTCTCCAAAGACTCTTGTAGAAGCACAAGAATGTACTTCTAATATTGAAGATAAATTTTTGTCTTCTAAGGTAGATCCTTTCCATGCTCCTCATGCCAAATTTGAGACTAAGTCTAGAACCATGAACAATTTTCAACCTATCCAAGACCTTGTAACACTCTTAGCCCAGAAGTTTGGTTAAGTGAAAAGTGAAATTTTGTAAACTCAATCTCTCCTTATTGTTATCCTCATTTTTGGTTATCAAGATGATGACATGATAATGACATGGTGATAGAAGATCTAGCTCTTTTTTAAGATCATTTTCATGAAGAAAGTTACACTTGTCAGTTTCT
>JZKD02S1673255.1:37642-55534 GCA_000966675.3 Picea glauca
AGGCGGAAGACAACTAAGATGAACGCCATCACATTTTGGCACATGTCAAAAATGTTTTGAAATGTTTTTGAAAGTTTGGATGCACAGACATTAATGAAATAGTTAAGAATGCATACTTCCATATTGTAAATAGATCTTGAGTGATCCACTCTCATATGTATGATGTAGAGGCATTTATGCATAGTTAATGAAAGTAGGTAGATTTAAATTCTAGATTAGACAGTTTTAGGGGCTGGAGGGAAAACGAATATAGACACCCTCATCTTTGTATGATTGTATCATTCAGATAGGAGGATTAAGCACATTAACATAGAGTAGAAACAAAGAGTAGCAGAGAAGACTCCATGTACAAAAGTTCTGAGATTAATATATGAAGCTTTGAATTTAGACTCATGGTGTTCTAATGCTTTCTGTGTATATATGTTGAATGCTATGCTTATGGTTGTTTTACTCTTTCTGTTGTACATTTTCTTTTATGCTATGTATGTATGATTTCATGTTAAGTATTTGAAGTCTAAGAGAGTAAGGGAATGGGTTTCAATTGTTTCTCTTCTTGAGTAAGAGTTCCTGCAAGGAGTGCAGTGAAGTGTCCGCAAGGAGTGTGTTGACAGAATTAAAAGTTTACCTCTAAAATCTCAGGAGGGATATCGTTGTTCTCATTTCAACCGAAGTGCAAGACAAGCACAGAATCTATGCAAGGTCTTCGCAGGCTGGTTGAGACCTTAGAAACTATAGACTAAGGTTGAGATATTGAAGGACTGTTGTTGCAGAGTTGCACAGAGTCAAGAGATTCAAATATTCAGGAATATTTGAAGAAGTGCCACAAGGAGTGCATGCAGAAGCCTTCTGGGAGACTTGAGTTTGTGAAAGGAAGTTCAGGAGGGTTAGGGCCTTTGAATCATTTGAAAGAAAGGAAGGAAGCATGAGTAGTTGTGTAGAGGCTAAATCCTAGAGGAGGATTGCAGGTTTGATTTGAGCAGAAGGTTCTTTGAGGAGAGATTGAATGGTCTGAATCCTTAGAAGAGAACTCCCAAAATAGCGAGGACCGTAGGATCCACAAAAGTTGCAGGGGAATTAAGCGTCGGACAAATCCACCTTCGAAAGGAAGAGTCAATGTGAACCATCAATCGTGACCTATTCAGGCCGACAGATCATTTTCGGAATTCAGAGTTCAGGACTCTGAAGTGCAAGCCAAAACCTTGACTGATCAAGTTCTGAAAACACAAAAGGAGATTTCGTGTGTGAAGTCAAAGAGTGACGAGTTCGGAATTTTGAAACTTTGGAATTTGGGGTTTTGGAAGTCCTGAGGATGGTTGATAGGGACTTAGTTGGGAGGAAATTCTGAAATCAGAGGCTGCAACAGAGTATTTTTCGGCATTTCAGGATTTGGGTTTTCGACATTCCCATTGACAAGGGGCATAATACTTCACATCAAAAATACCGAAATTGTGAAACGCGAAGGAAATTGTGGAAGTGTGTTTCAACATTTTGGCAAATTGGGATTTGGGAATTTAGGGGTCATAGTGACATAAGGTTAGGATCAAGAGTTTTGAACTCTCGATACCCGAAAACCTGAAATAGAGGGGGTTGTTGAAAGGTGGTTCAAGTTTTCAAATCTCATGAGAAGAAACCCTTTTTGGCATTTCGGAATTTCGGGTTCCGGAAGGTATAAGAGATAGAGAGTTTGGGGATATGACTTATGAACTCCTGGTAAACAAAATCATGTTAGCCGTAGGATCAAGGGGAAGAATCACAACCGTTGATTTCCCTTGGAAACAAAACACTAGAGTTTCAGTGTTTCGGGATTCGACATATCGGGGACCCTATTGACAAAGGGATGAGACATTAGTGCTAAGGAAGTCCCGAAGTCATGAAGTGTGGAAAGACTTAGAGTGGACTTCTCAGGATTTTGGTAATTCGGGTTTTAGGACTCTGAGAGTCGAGAGGTAGAGTTTCACGCCATTGCAACCCCCACAATCGAGAAGAGAAAAAAGCCGAAAATTAGTGGCGCGGTGAGTCGAGAGTTTGGTATTTCAGGTTTCAAAGGTTGAAGAGGTAAGGCACTCAGCAACGAGATTTCCAAAATCACAAAATCTGGTATCCCGAAAAGAAAAGAGAAAATTCCCAATGTCAGTTGGGTGTTGAACATGGAGTTCATGGCCTGTGAATGATCATGCGGGCATAACTCAGGAGGGGCCTATGAATTTTACTCAGAGTGAGTGAGCAAATAATTTCCCGAGAGGAAGTAAGAGAGTCAGTCAGACCCTAAAGGGCCGAAGTCAAAATATCATGTGCGAACTTCAGCTTGAGCGTTTAGGGCTTTGTGCCAATTGTGGTATCAGACATTAGAAATATTTATTTTCTTTCTGTAGCAGGGAAAAGAGGAATTTTACAGCCATGCTACCGAGAAGAAGAGATAGAAAAATACCTGACCCACCAGAGGAAAGGGAAATTCCAAGAAGAAGAGATAGACAATTACCTGATCTGGCAAGGGAAAGAGAGATGCGTGAACTACGTGCCAATCTTGATGCCATGCAGACAACACAAAGCCGCACAGTTGATGCTGGAGACATCAGTGAATCTGAAAGTGAAAATGAAGCTAGAAATGAAGAAGTTACAGCTGAAGACGCAGCAGAAGAACACCTATTCAGGGATGCTGCAAGGATAGATGCTAGAGCAAAAATGGACATTCCAATATATGAAGGAAACTTGGATGTTGAAGAGCTTCTAGACTGGATTAGAGCTCTGGATAAATATTTTGACCATGAGGATGTTGAGGAAGACAAGAAGGTTAAACATGATGTCAAAAGACTTAAAGGGCATGCAACATTATGGTGGGATGAACTGCAGGCTGACAGACACTGCAAAGGCAAGTAGAAAATCAAAAGCTCGGATAGAATGGTTGCAAAGATGAAAGTCAAATTCATACACAAGGATTGTCAAATTACTTTGTTTTGGAGAATGCAAAACTTGAGACAGATTGATGACAGTGAAAGAATACACTGAAGAGTTCTACAGGATAAACATCAGAGAAGGTCATCGGGAAAGTGATGATGAAAAGGTTGCCAGGTTCATGAATGGTCTGAGATATGACATTCAGGATGAGATGAGCATGATGACCATATGAACGGTGGAAGATTCTTATCATATGGCTCTGAAAGATGAAGAGAAGCTAAACTGAAAACAAGGTCAGAGAGGCTGAAGCAGAAGTCAAGCCAAAGGCAAAACAATTGCCCAAGAAAAAAATCAGAAACCTAAAGAAGATTGTAAGAAACCTCAAACTCAAACTAAGAGAGGTGGAAGCTCACAGAGAGGGAAGTATGCTGATAGAAACACTTTTCCTCGAACCAGAGGAAGAGGAAGAGGCAGAGGTGGAGAAATAAAATGTTTTACCTGTGGAAAAAACGAACACAAATCTTATGAATGCCCAGATAAGAAGAAAGAAGGAGGTGAAAATCACATTTCCGAAGCTCAAGGATGGAATGTTGAGGGAGAATATGTCGAGGGAAGAAGATAATTAATGATGAGAAAAGTTCTCTTAATACCAGAAAAGGAGGTGGAGAATCCAGTCCAAAGGAACAGACTTTTTCGGACTGCTTGCAAGACCAAAGATAGGGTATGCAAAGTCATCGTGGACAGTGGTAGCACAGATAATCTTGTTTCTACAGAGATGGTAGAAAATATGGAGCTGGATACTATTGTACATCCAAGCCCATACAGAGTTTCATGGCTACAAAAAGGACATCAGGTAAATGTCACTAAACAATGTTTAGTTGAATTTAAAATAGGAGAATATAAGGATGAAATACTATGTGATGTCATTCCCATGGATGTTTGTCATCTGTTGTTGGGTAGACCATGGAAATATGAGAGGAATGTAATTCATGATGGGAGGAAGAACACAAACACCTTGGAAAAGAATGGAAGAACTCACATGTTCTTGCCAATTAAGGATAAAGAAGTGAAACCAGAGGTGAGCAACACTGTACTTCTAATGAGTGGGAAGGAACTTCTTAGGGAGGTTAAGAAGAAGGAAGATACACAATTCATTATGGTTAGGAAGCCTGGAATTAGTTTAACCAGTACAAGAGTGGATGATTTACCAGAGGAAATCTAGAAGTTACTAGAAGAGTTTGTTGATATAGTAGTGGACGAACTACCTTGTTTATTGCCACCGATCAGGAGTATAATCCATCGTATTGATCTTATACCTAGAGCTAGTTTACCAAACAAAACAGTGTACAGATTGACACCGCGGGAGAATGAAGAAGTCAAGAGACAGTTCCAGGATTTAATTGACAAAGGGTTGGTTAGAGAAAGCTTGAGTCCATGCGTTGTTCCAACAGTGCTTAGCCCAAAGAAAGATGGAGGCTGGAGGATGTGAATAGACTCAAGGGTGATCAATAAGATTACCATCAGATATAGATTTCCATTGCCAAGAATGGATGATTTGATGGATTGCTTGAATGGAGAATTTTTGTTTTCAAAGATTGATTTGAAGAGTGGATATCATCAAATTTGAATGAGAGAAGGTGATGAATGGAAGAAAACATTCAAGACAAATGAAGGGTTGTATGAATGGCTTGTTATGGCATTTGTCTTAACAAATGCACCTAGTACTTTCATGAGATTAATGAATGAAGTCCTGAACGATTTCATAGGAAAATTTTTCATCGTATATCTTGATGATATTTTGATTTTCAGCAAGACAGAAGATGAACACTTGAAGCATTTGGCTACAGTGATGAGGAGATTGCAGCAGGAAAAGTTGCTGATAAATATGAAGAAATCAACATTTATAAGGACAAAACTAATTTATTTAGGTTTTGTTATCTCTGCAAGTGAGCTGAAAATGGATCCGGAGAAGGTGGATGCCATTAAGAATTGGCCATCGCCGAAGAGTATATTTGAAGTTAGAAGTTTTCATGGATTGGATAGTTTCTACAGGAAGTTTATCAGAAATTTCAGTGGAATTAGCGCATCGATGATGGACACGGTGAAGAAAAGACATAAATCTTTTCACTGGACACAAGAAGCAGAGAAAAGTTTCAATCTGTTGAAAAGGAAGATTACTAAACGACCAATTTTGGTGTTGCCAAATTTCAGTAAGACATTTCAGGTCAAATGTGATGCTAGTGGATTTGCAATTGGAGCGGTCTTGAGCGAAGATGATAGGTCAATTGCATACTTCAGTGAGAAAATGAATGAAGCAAATATTAAGTATTCAACATATGACAAGGAATTTTATGCGGTCATACAAGCACTGAAGAAGTGGAGGCACTATTTGGTTCCTAAAGAGTTTGTTTTGTACAACAATAATCATGCTTTACAATTCGTGACTCAAAAACAAAAGCTGAACCAAAAGCATGCAAAATGGGTTGAATATATGAAAAATTTTACTTTTGTAATTAAACATATTTCTGGAACTGCTAACAAAGTTGTTGATGCTTTGAGAAGGAAATGTTTTCTTATGCAGGAGTTCAGAGTCAAAACTTTGGGTTTTGATAATCTCAAGGACATGTACAGAGATGATCCAGATTTCAAAGAGGCGTATGAGGCATATGAGAATCCAATTCTCAGAGACATAAGTCAATGGATTGAATATATGATCCAGGATGGATTATTATTCAGAGGCAATCAACTATGTATTCCAAAATGCTCCATGAGGGAGAATCTGTTGAAAGAAAAACACAGTGGAGGATTGGTCGGACATTTCGGTCATGAAAAAACGTTCTCAAAATTAAATGGCTCATATTTTTGGCCAGGGATGACGACCGATGTAAAAATATTTGTGGACATATGTAGAATTTGTCAGCACACAAAGGGAAAACACAGGGTTATAGCAACCATTTCCCATACCTGAAAGGCCATGGGATGCAGTGTGTATGGATTTTGTGTTGAGGTTGCCAAGGACATGAAGGGAATTTGATTCGATCTTTGTGGTGGTAGAAATATTTTCAAAGATGCCACATTTTATACCATGCCAGAAAACCAACAATGTAACTCACATTGCGAACCTGTTTTTCAAAGAAGTTGTCAGACTTCATGGCTTACCTAGAAGTATAGTTTCAGATCGAGACACCAAGTTCGTGGGACATTTATGGAGGACTTTATGGAAGAAGCTGGGGACAAATTTGTTATTTATGTCATCTTATCAACCTCATATGGATGGAGAAACAAAAGTTGTAAATCGAAGCTTGGGAGATTTGCTAAGGAGCCTAGTGATTGAACACCACAGTCGGTGGGATCACATTCTTCCACAGGAGGAATTTTCTTACAATTTTTCATTCAACAGAAGAACAGGGAAGATTCCAATCCAAATTGTGTATGGAATGCATCCAAGAGGATTTTATGAATTGAAATATTCAGAACAAACTGAACTTAGGAGTGCTAGTGCAAAGGATTTTGCAGAAGCGATGAAGGAGCTTCATAACCAAGTGAGGGAATGTTTGTAGAATTTGAATCAAGAATACAAACACAGAGTAGATCAATACATGCGAGAACTTCAATTTGAAGTCGACGATCTGATTCTGGCACATCTGAGGAAATAAAGGTTCCCAAGGGGAACATATAACAAACTAAAGATGAAGAAGATTGGACAATGCAAGGTCTTGAAGAAATTTGGTGCAAATGCATATGAGATCGAATTACCCGATGGGATCGAAATTTCACTGATATTCAAAATCTCAGATTTGTACACTTATAGAGCTGAAGAAGATAATGAACAGACAGAGGTTCAGTGGACTAAACAAATTCCTATAGCTAGAAGGCTACAGATGGAAAGTATACTTGACAAGAGATTCAGTAAGAGGACCAAGAGAAAAGAGTATTTTGAATACTTGGTCAAATGGAAGGGACATCTAGTTGAAGATGCCAACTAGGAGAATGAAGAATAAATTCAGAAGCATGGATAGACCATGCAAGAGCTCATGAATAGGAGTCCATGAAAATTTTCAGACGAGGGAGTATGATGCAGGAGCATCGTCAGTAGCAAGCAAGTTTGGAGGCGGAAGACATCTGAGATGAACGCCATCACATTTTGGCACATGTCAAAAATGTTTTGAAATGTTTTTGAAAGTTTGGATGCGCAGAAATTAATGAAATAGTTAAGAAGGCATACTTCCATATTGTAAAGAGATATTGAGCGATCTTCTCTCATATGTAGGATGTATAAGCATTTATGCATAGTTAATGAAAGTAGGTAGATTTAAATTCTAGATTAGACAGTTTTAGGGGTTCGAGGGAAAAAAAATATAGACACCCTCATCTTTGTATGATTGTATCATTTAGATAGGAGGATTAAGCACATTAGCATAGAGGAGAAACAAAGAGTAGAAGAGAAGACTCCATGTACAAAAGTTCTTAGATTAATATATGAAGCTTTGAATTCAAACTCATGGTGTTCTAATGCTTTCTGTGTATATATGCTAAATGATATTCTTATGGTTGTTTTACTCTTTATGATAAATTATATGCTTATGGTCGAGACCTTAGAACCTATAGAATAAGGTTGAGATATTGAAGGACTGTTGTTGCATAGTTGCACAGAGTCAAGAGATTCAAATATTAGGGAGTATTTGAAGAAGTGCCGCAAGGAGTGCATGCAGAAGCCTTATGGGAGACTTGAGTTTGTGAAAGGAAGTTCAGGAGGGTTAGGGCCTTTGAATCATTCAAAAGAAAGACAGGAAGCACAAGTAGTTGTGTAGAAGCTAAATCCCAGAGGAGGATTCCAGGTTTGATTTGAGCAGAAGGTTCTTTGAGAAGAGATTGAACAGTCTGAATCCTTAGAAGAGAACTCCCGAAATAGCGAGGACTGTAGGATCAACAGAAATTGCAGGGGAGTTAAGCGTTGGAAAAATCCACCTTCGAAAGGAAGAGTCAATGTGGACCGTCAATCATTATCTATTCAGGCCGACAGATCATTTCAGGAATTCGAAGTTCGGGAATCCGAAGTGCAAGACAAAACCTTGACTGATCAAGTTCCTGAAACGTGAAAGGAGGTTTTGTGTGTGAAGTCAAAGAGTGATGAGTTTGAAAGTTTAGAACTTCAGAATTCGGGGCTTCGGAAGTCCTGAGGATGGTTGATCGGGACTCGTTTGGGAGGAAAGTCCAAAATAAAAGGCTGCGATAGAGTATTTGTCGGCATTTCAGGATTCGGGTTTTCAGCATTCTCGTTGACAAGGGGCAGAATACTCCACATTAGAAATATCGAAATCGCGAAACGCGAAGGAAATTGTGGAAGTATGTTTCATAATTTCGAAAAATCGGGATTCAAGAATTCGGGGGTCATAGTGACCCAAGGTTATGATTGAGAGTTTCGAACTCCCGATACCCGAAAACCCAAAATAGAGGGGGTTGTCGAAAGGTGGTTCAAGTTCCGAAATCCCGGGAGAAGAAACCCATTTTGGCATTTCGGAATTTTGGATTCTGGAAGGTATAGGAGACAGAGAGTTCGAGGATAAGACTTACAAATTCTCGGTATGTGAAATCACACTAACCATAGGATCAAGGGGAATAATCACAGCCGTTGATTTTTCTTGGAAGCGAAACACTAGTGTTTCAGTGTTTCGAGATTCGGCATATCAGGGACCATGTTGACAAAGGGACGAGACATTAGTGCTAAGGAAGTCTCGAAGTCGCAAAGTGTGGTAAGACATAGAGTGGACTTCTTGGGATTTTGGTAATTTGGGTTTCGGGACTCCGGGAGTCGAGAGGTAGAGTTGCACATCATTACAACCACTGAAATCGCGAAGAGCGAAAAGCTGAAAATCAGTGGCATGGTGAGTCCAGAGTTTGGTATTTTGGGTTTCGGATGTTGAAGAGGTAAGGTGCTCAACAACGGGATTTCTGAAATCATGAAATCTGGTATCCCAAAAAGAAAAGAGAAAATTCCCAATGTCAGTTGGGTGTTGAACATGGAGTTCATGGCTGGTGAATGATCACATGGGCATAACTCAGGAGGGGCCTGTGAATTTTACTCAGAGTGAGCGATAAAATAATTTCTCGAGATGAATTAAGAGAGTCAGTCAGACTCTAAAGGGCCCTGTTATCACGCAGTTTGTATTTTAGGTCACAGGCTATAGGATAGAGGACAAACTGGCGTAACAGAAACCTTCCCCACCCAATGTCACCTCGATGGGGAGGTTCTTTTTGTTTAGGGAGGTTAGCCTAGGGGAGACATCCCTAGTAACCTGGGGTTTGAAAAGGTAATGGATACAAGGTCAAGTGTTAAGATTTCCCTCCTCACAGGTTACCACCAGTATCAGATAGTTCGGCTAATCAACCAATAAAGAAGTGAAGTCCCTGTTGAAAACTCCTGCCCAAAACAAGATAATAACAACACAATATGTATATTTGCAGGCTATAACTCAAAGGGTTAGTACTTCTTAACTATCTGATATAATTCAATAAGCAATGTAGTAGATAAGATGAAGTCAACGTTTTGCTAATTAGCCTATGAAAGATCACCAATTCATCAATATCTACAAAAAATTGACCAAGCCAACAGTATTTTCAATCAACAATTATTCAATAAATTCTTGACGTCATCATTTAATTGCTTATTATCATTCAAAAATCTTGATGCGTCAAGTATGACGTTAGCCTAGGTTAGAAGTGTTAGGGTTAGTTAGGGTTTCAAAAATTAAAGTTTGAGAGATGGTTTTGTACACTAGAAACTCAACGTTGGAGATATTATCAGTGCCTTAGTGTAAATGGAGTCAAAAGCAAGGGCACAAAGTCTCAGGAGGATTAAAAACTTAGAGACTGGAAGGTAGGGTTCGATGGTGCTGCAATGGCAGGGCCCTAGAATCAATACCTTAGGGGAAAGAGGCTCACTCTGGTGTTGCTAAAGAAAGGCCTTGTTCTCTTTCCTCCTTCTCTAAATACACTTGGTAAAAAGGCTAGCTTCAAAGTATAAATTTAAGGGAGAAGGTGTTGCAAAGGCAAGTCCTTCAAACCCTTAAATTTATACTTTGAAGCAGTTGTCAGAAATGTAAGGAACCTGATGCATATATCTGAAAGTTATAATGATCAAATATGACACATACCATGATACCTGGACCAATTACCTCATGGAGCAAGAGTATTCTCTGATGAAAGTCCAAGACGATGGTGATGGATGTTGCTGCTGCTGACAGGAAAAATATAGTGAAGAAGAAGAAGGATGGGCCCTCCAGGGCCATGCTCAGGTCAATCCTTCTCTCGGTACTCCATTTCTAGGACCTGTGGGCCTCGAGACATGATCTCCTAGTTATCCCTAGAAATCGGGTATAACATCTGGCTCCAACTCGGTGACAATTGCTCACTGTAGAGCGCATGAGAACCTCAACATATCTAGAATAAACCTGCAGACCTTCTCACACTTGAAAAGATGCATCAACAACAGAGGTGGGGTGGTATTGCGACCCCACAAAATATAACATGGATACATATGAAATAAAACAATCAAATGCATATGAGGAAAGAAACATGAAATGCAGATGGTATAATACACAGAAAATGCCTACCTATCCATACTTACCTGTACCGTCATGTGTCTGGGGGGTAGTAATGCTTGATATGTTAAGTGTTTACTGGTAATTTTAGAATCTCTCCTTCCGTTGTCTCCAGGTTAAAGGAATTTGTACCTGCACAACTCTTGATCTTATAAGGGCCTCCCCATAGGTTGTCAAATTTTTTTTGCATGCCAGGATTTTCTTTTCTTTTATCCCACGGCAGGACAACATCTCCTTTGGTGAAACTTCTTTCCTTGGCTTTGTGATCAAAAGTGTTTTTTATCTTCTCTTGGTTCCTTGTCATTTGACCCAAGGTATTTCTTCGTGTTTCATCTAATTCTATTAGTTGATTTATTCTTCCTTGGATTGCCTCTGCATCTGTGTCGTATTGTTGTGCAAATCAAAGGATAGGAATTTGGAGGTTTACAAGAAGTTTTTCTTCAAGTCCATATACTAACTCAAAAGGAGTTTTCCCCATGGAATTTTTCATTGTTATTCGATCTTCCCATACTGCATACTTTATTTTACTATCCCATGATTTCTTATTTTCTTCGACAACCCTTTTTAGGATATTCATGAGGTTCTTGTTGGTTGACTCTGCTAACCCATTTCCTTGTGGGTAGTAGTTTGAGGAATGGGATAGGGTAATTCCATATTTGAAACAAAATTCTACCAGAGCATAGGAGCTGAAAGCTTTGGCATTATCCGTAGTGATCTTGGAAGGGATGCCAAACCTGGTTATGATCCAATCTTCTAAGAAGTTCATGACAACCTCTTCGGTGGCCTTCTTTGTAGGAATTGATTTAACCCATCTAGTGAAATAATCTGTATCTATCAGGATCCACCGATAGCCATTATTTGAATTATCTTTGAATTCACCAACAAAATCCAGACCCCATTGTTGAAAGGGTGCCTCCACTACTACTGGTTTCAAAGGCTGTGCTAGAAGTTTTGGTTTTCTGGTGAATTATTGGCAAGGTTGGCAAGATCGAACGTGTTGATAAGCATTTGAAAAAAGTTTTGGCCAATAATAACCAGCACTAAAAATCTTATGGGCAGTAGTACGTGCAACAATTTGTCCACCACAATGCCCAGAATGCAATTCCTCCAAGATCTTCTTTGCCTCATACTTGTTTACGCATCGAAGTATAACGCCATCAGGATTCTTCCACCCAAGTCCATCTTCGGTCAAGAAATACTTCATAGCCTTCAACCTCAAAGCCCTCCTCTTGTAATCTACCAAATTATCAAGGCAAGACAAGTTCTTTAGATAATAAACTATGTTGGAATACCACTCATCATGTTCTAGTTCACTGACTATTACATTCACCTCCTCATTCTCACCCATCTGTATGGCTTCCTGATTGCTTTTAGTCATCATTTGGGCCAGACCTTATCCCTTTATTATCTTGGTGGGTTTTATCTCTAATTCATACTCCTGGATTTTCAAATCCCACTTTCCTCAAGTACCCATACAGTCTTGTTGTGATAAAACATCCTTCACGGCCGGGTACGGGACATAAACCTTGATTTTATTGTAACCGATGTAGTTTTTGAAATGTTTGAGGGATTTAACCAAGGCATAGGCCTGCTTCTCTGTGATGGAATAGTTCAATTATGAATCTCTTAGGACTTTTCTCATAAAGGCTACGGGATGGTCATAGTTGTCAGCGTCCTTCTGCATCAATACACTTGCAATAGTATCCTGAGATGCAAATGAGAAAATTATGAAATCTCGCAAAAAATCAGGACTAATCAAGATGGGGCCTTGGGAGATGGAATTTTTGATATCTTCAAAAGATTTTTTAGTCTCATTCCCCCACCTAAAAGAAACATCCTTTTTCAGCAGAGTGCTTAATGGTTTTATCCTTTCAGCAAAGTTAGGCACAAATCTGCAGATGAAGTTGATTTTTCTAAGAAAAGATTGTAGGGCTTTCTTGTTGGTTGGAGGGTAGACATATTTTATAGACTGGACCCTTTCAAGATCGATGGAGACTCCCCCTAATGAGGCTACGTGTCCCAACAGTATTCCCTCATCAATCCCAAAAACAAACTTTTTAGGATTTAGTGAGATACCATACTTCCTACACCGTTCAAAAACAATCCTGAGGTGGGAGAGATGGTCTTTCCTATAATTGGACACAACTGTGATGTCATCTTGGTAAATTTATATGATTTTTTGTATAAGGTCCCTGAAGGAAAAATCCATTTATCTCTGAAAGGTGGCACCCGCATTCATGAGGCCAAACGGCATTCTCAAGTACATAAACGTGCCCCATGGCGTAGTGAATGCAGTATTGAGTTGATCCTCCCTTTTGAGTAAAACTTGGTTGTATCCCAAGAAACCATATAGCATAGACATCATCCCTGCCCCTGTGATTCGTTGAAGAAAATGTTCCATGTTTGGGAGGCGATAATTATACTTTGATGACAACTAGTTGAGGTTGCGGAAATCGACACATGGGCTGATATCACCATTTTTCTTCTAAACAACTACCAAGTTTGACATCCAAGAAGAGTACCTGATTGGGGCTATGATATCAGTGTCAACCATCTTTTGAAGTTCCTTTTGTATATGTCCAGCTAACTTTAGGTTGATATGCCTTAGCTTCTGTCGGAATGTCTTGGCTCCTTCTACCAAGGGTATAACATGTTGGATAACATCCCCTCTATAGGCCTTTAAGTCATCATAGTTCGAAGCAAAGGTGTATCTGAACTCCCTAATGAGATCCAGTATTTCCTTCCTCTCTTTCTCGGTAGTCCCTTTTCCTATATTGACCATTCTCAGATCCATCTCGGTGACAATATTGAATTATAGGGCTTCCTCAGATTACTTATTGGTTCTTTTTCCCTTGAAAATGTCATGCATGTCAAAAAGGTTCTCTAGAGGAATACAACCCTTCGGTAAGGTATTGTTTTGCAGGTTGATGATTTCCAAATCCATAGAAACAGCCAGGAAAGAAACTTGTGTATCTGTGAATTCTTTGCTATTTTCCATAAATCTGATAATTTGATCGTCATCCTCGAAGACCTACCAGTGCTCTAGATTGTCGGGGATAGAAGGTCTAAAAAGAACCTCCATTCTGCACAGGTTGTGAAGAGGTCCTTTGCATGGTTGCAAAGTGGAAGCTGAGACAACCAGAGAATCAGCTACATGGTTTTCTTCCCGAGGAACAACTTCAATTGATATCTTTCTGAAATATTTTGAAAGAGTCTGAGCTACATCTCGATACTTTTTTAAAGTCTCATTCTTAGTGGCAAATCTCATTAAAACTTGCGACACGATGAGATCTGAGTCACCTTTCACTTCCAAGATTGTAACGCCTTTGTCGATTGCAAGATTAAGTCCCATAATCAAAGCTTCATATTCAGCCGCATTGTTGGTGCAACGGAATTCCAGCCTATATGAATGATAGAATACCTCACCTGATGGAGCTGTTAAAACTACTCCAGTGCCTGATCCAAAGCTTGAGTGTGAGCCATCAAATTCCAAGGTCCAGATTCCTTATGTTTCTTCAACTGTGTCCATTTCCAACTTCCCTTCCTGAATTACCCAATCATTTAGACCACTATTGATGCATAAAATTTGATCATCTATCTCATCGGGGTTTTCAACTGGTGATCCAACAAAGGGCTCATTGTAGATGGTGAAAAATCCTCCTTCAGGATGAGGAATGATGGCTCTGGACTGCTCTTTGTGAATGCTTCCATTCAAGTACTCAATAAGGTCACTGTGGAGGATAATCCCGAAATTATTAATATCATTCACGACGACCACATTCATCAAGAAATGAACGTTGGGACACGAGTCAAAGGCCACCTCCAGATTGTTGATGATTCCTTTTGCAAAATTATATCTGGTATTTTCTTGTGAGATTTTCAGGCCCAATTGTTGCATAAATTCTTCTGTCATTATATTTGTTTTTTCTCTTGGGTGCAGGAGACAGTTGTGGAGGCAAAAATATTTGTCCCGGAGGGAGACATAAAAGGGTTTGAACTCACAAGTTTTAGAAACAGGGTGTCCCACCTGATGAATAAAAAGAGAGAAGTCTTTAGGAAGACTTGGCTCAATGTTTATGTGTGATGCACCCCCAACTTCATCCTCCATATGGGCCCTCTTCAAGGGAGGTTCTTGGGAAGAGATAACACTCTCATGAGAAAGGCTCCATTTCCTTTTGGCGGGAGCTAATTCGATCTGGAGGATGCTTGCAGGTTTAGGTTTTTCCATAGGTTCATTACCTAGATCCCATAGTTCGCAATTCAGGTTTCTTTGTTGAATGTAGTCATCAAAATCAAGATTTATTTCAATTTGAAAGGCCATGTTTTGTGCTTCTTCTAAAGTTGTTGGTGACCGGTCCTTAACGTTGAATTGCAAGGTTCCTTCTAAGGAGGACAAGAAGTGATCGATAATGGCTTCTTCTGAGCCCACCTTTAACTGGATCTTTTTAAGGAAAAGGTTGAACCAATCACTAAAGTCTCTTATACTTTCACAAGGTCCTTTGCAAATGTTGAGGTATTGAGAAAAGGAGTCTTGTGAATGCTCACTATCACACCACCTTATTTTAAAGGCTTTTTGTAGCTCTTCAATGTTTTTTATACTTCCCTTGGGACATCCATCAATCCAAACTTTAGAATCTCTTGTAAGAGAACTCGCAAAGAGCCTCATAAATACATCAGGGTGATCTTGATCGACCAAATGAAAGTCAACATTGTCGCAAAAATGGGTCCAATATGAGTTTCCAGGGGTACCTTTTCCTGAAAAGAAAGGTAGCCAAGAGTTTTCATTTGTGGGGAAATCATGTAATCCACCTTGGATGTTGCTAAAGTCAAAGCAGTTGAAACTCTCTGAGTGAGACCATTTGTGAGGATTTGTATTGGTGGGAGGCACAGGGTTTGTTAGAGTGGTGGTTTCCATAGTAGTGGGATTTGAATATAATTTTCCGCTATGGGTCATCATGGAGTCGCCAGATAGTTTTCCTGAAACTATCAAAGAATAGGGGAATAAAGTCTAAGTGGAGTTGCCAGGTAAGATTGTAAGAGAAAGGTCTTTGAGGCAAGTCTTACCAAAGGATTTGTCATTGAGGAAGATTGACTCAGTTTTCCCTGGCAACAACACCAAAATGTTGTCGCGCAGTTTGTATTTTAGGTCACAGGCTATAGGATAGAGGAAAAACTAGCGTAACAGGAACCTTCCCCACCCAATGTCACCTCGATGGGGAGATTCTTTCTATTTAGGGAGGTTAGACCAGGGGAGATGTCCCTGATAACCTGGGGTTTGAAAAAGCAATGGATACAAGGTCAAGTGTTAATATTTCCCTCCTCGCAGGTTACCACCAGTATCAGATAGTCCATCTAATCAACCAATAAAGAAGTGAAGTCCCTGTTGAAAACACCTGCCCGGAACAAGATAATAACAACACAATATGTATATTTGCAGGCTATAACTCAAAGGGTTAGTACTTCTTAACTATCTGATTTAATTCAATAAGCAATGTAGTATATAAGATGAAGTCAACGTTTTGCTAATTAGCCTATGAAAGATCACCAATTGATCAATATATACAAAAAAATGACCAAGCCAACAGTATTTTCAATCAACAATTATTCAATAAATTCTTGACGTCATCATTTAATTGCTTATTATTAGTCAAAAAGCTTGTTGCGACAAGTATGACATCAACCTAGGTTAGCAGTGTTAGGGTTAGTTAGGGTTTCAAAAATAAAAGTTTGAAAGATGGTTTTGTACACTAGAAACTCAATGTTTGAGATATTACCAATGCCTTAGGGTAAATGGAGTCAAAAGAAAGGGAAAAAAGTCTTAGGAGGATTAAAAACTTAGAGACTGGAAGATAGGTTTCTATGGTGCTGTAATGGCCGGGCCCTAGAATCAATACCCTAGGGGAAAGAGGCTCTCTCCGGTGTTTCTTAAGCAAGGCCTCGTGCTCTTTCCTCCTTCTCTAAATAAACTTGGCAAAACAACTAGCTTCAAAGTATAAATTTAAGGGAGAAGGTGTTGCAAAGGCAAGGCCTTCAAACCCTAGAAGGTAAAACCCTAGGTGTAGTTCAACTAGGCCTAGGGCATCTCCTCTTTTCAACCTATAACTTCAACGCTAGCTCAGAAAAAAGAAAGAAAAGTGTAGCAATGGCTAGGCTATATCTTCTTCTTTAAATGGTTGAAAACTTGTTTCTCTACAAGGGGACATATAGCAATGAACTACTTGTGTGCTTGTTACCTAGGGTTTTAAAATCAACAATTTATAAGCAAATGCAAGAATACTAACCTACAACCATTCAATCAAGAAGGTTTGCAGGAAAAACACTTACATATCATGAAGAAAAGCACATGCAAACCCTAGTTGTAAACCTTCCATGAGAGAAATGCCATAAATGCCAAGAGAAATCCTCCTCCAAGAGTAGCGCCTCACTTAAAACACCAAAAATACCCAATTAGGTCGCAAGTATTGAGATCTCACAAGAGAGTGAGTTGTGTTATGCTCAAATGAGGGAAAAACATCCTCAATATATACCAATCCATGACCTTTAATTTATAGAATAGGTCATTAAAACAATTGACAAGGATGACTACAAAATTTACACTGTTTTTACATTAACTTCTAAATAAAAGACACAAAATGAGAAAAAGGTGGGACGTCAAGCCCTTCTGAGGGAGACGTTGGCCCTTTTTTGGGCATATCCAACATCCAGAAGTCAGACGTTATCCCTTCTAGGGCTCCTCCAAGATGTCACACGTGCCAATAACCTCATCACACTGCCACATTCTCAAGGTAACATCTAGCTCTCCTAGGTGACGTCTTGTCCATCAAAAGGAAAACGTTCCATCTGAAGTAGGTGATCCCCCTTAGGTCGAGCTCTGCCAAAGTGTCATGGGTGGAACATCCTTCTTTCTTCATGTGCAAGGCTCATCATAACACTGTCCTGTCTCCTCCATCCCAGCAACCATATGATGGACTCTTCAGCCCCATGGAGGTCCAAGCTAATCATCTCCCCATGTGCACCGGTCCACTGGTACCTGTCCGTCGGGCATGGTCCTACACATCAAAAACTTCGCCCTCCATGGGCTCATTAGTCCTCAGGATCATAGCAATGTCAATCATATCTCATCATTAAATTTATCAAATACATGCATAAAACCCCTAGCATATCATCTAATAGCTCAAAGACATTACATTGATCTACTATTTAAAACTGAAGAAAAGGCAAAGTGCCATGTTGGGCTAGCATCCACAAGAAAAGGAAAGTTTCATAAGAAGATTATTCAATCCATGTAACATGAAGTGATATGGTCTAAGGATGTCCAGTCATAATGAAGACCAGGGGTAGGTATTGTCCGTGGGTGCCTTTGTAGGAGGCGAGTTGTACCTGTCATGGATGCAGT
>JZKD02S1673255.1:69842-86685 GCA_000966675.3 Picea glauca
AATCAAGCAAGCACTAAACTAGTTGGAAGAACAGTTACAACAACCAACACTAGAGAAACTTACCGGTGCAAGTGCAACTCGAATACGGAAGCACCCTTCGGGTATACTCTGCAAACCATTGGTCCGATGTCCATCCTAGGTACCGCAATATACCCCCGCAGTCACCTGTGTATGTCCCTAGAAAAGATAGGCAACTAGTTTGCCAGCACGTGAACAATCATTAGGCGGGTATAGTCGGCAGTCGGGTAGACCACAATGAGCAGGGTATCAAGCCTGAAACTTGTCAAGGGTATCGAGAGAAAATGGTCTGGAAGACAATTGAGGACCTCGAACGGATTCGAGACCCACGAAGCTCCGTGGAAAATGCAAACGACGGAATCCCCTAACAGATCCTCTATATGTGTTCTCCACAACGCTCGGTCCAGCTTTGGAGGGGTTATCTCCGCTACCTTTCCTTACGTGACCTCGTGTTTAGCCCCTATGTTAGAGGGGGGTCCCGAATAAATTTCCATAACTGGACTTCTACACTCCCTAATTGACAGACTCCAATGTTTGGTTTGGGTGGCCTTGGAAAATTTACTCTCCAACCTATTCCAAGGCCCTATTCCTGAGCTAGTGTATGCACCCTACAAATAGAAAAGTCTACTTGATTTTAATTAGCATTGCTTTTAATTGGATTCTTAAGTCACAAGGTGAGAAAGTGAAACTGATGGTGTGTAAAAAGACTCAAAGAAAAATGAACAAAAAATGCGTGGAAACAAAAACTTTTACTAAAATGCAAAACCAACAACTTTTCAATGAAAGACTTATTTTCTTTTCGAAATTACTAAGATTTTATGCAGTAAATATGAAGGATTTTCACTCATATCTGCTAGCTACTTATACTTGACATGCACTTCCAAAACTTATGCAAAACAGATTTCTTTCCTAACCACTGATGCAACAACACAATCTTCAAACCAAGAAGAAAATGAAACGAGAAATTGTTTTTTATTTCGTTGTAAAATAACACAACAAGGAAAAATGTTGACAAGAACAAAACCAAGAGAATGAAAAGAAAACTCTGGCTTAAAGTGCAGATCGCAAACAGACTCAAAGCACACAAAATGCAAAAAAGTGATCAAAATAGTATCGATTCTAACACTTGCCTAAAAACCATAAAACATATATTTTTTCTCGTTTGTCTTTTCTATCAAAACATCAACTAACAAACACAGGCTAAGGATAAGATGTCCTAACCTGCTGACTGTGCAGCTCGAGACTCCAAACCCTAAAAAGAGAATTTCTCACCACAGGAGGGGATGACTACCCCACCCAGGCTGAAAGACAACCAGATAGGCCTGCGACTGTCACTGAGACAACACGCGTTCAACCGCGTGCTGAGTTATAACAGAACGCGGGTACCCACGCTCAGAGTTGAAGCAGCCCGCGGGTAGGTATAAAATCTGAGAAAAAATCAAACACAGGCAGCCCAGACCTGAAAGAGGCCTCTGGTATTGACAACCAGGGTCTCCTAAAGGCTTGGATGCTTTCACTTTGATAGAAAAGGAAGGTTTACAAAAAAGAAAACAAATGCAAAGAACAACCAAAACAATAAGGCAGACTGAAAGCAAGACAGTAAACCAATCAAGACCCAGACAGGATCCAGAAAGCCCCCTGAGAAGGTAAACTTCTGACAGGGAAGAGGAGACTACCTCTTGAGCTTCCTGGTCTCTACATGCTACTGAAACCACTACAACAGGCATTAAAACGCAGGCTGTAGAAGGTTAGGGCGCGGGTCACCCACGGGCAGGGCTTCTGCAAGCCACGGGTACCTCTGTGTTTCCCGAGAATAAATGTCAAGCGTCAGTCAAGGAAAAATGGTATTGATAACCAGGTTCCCTACTATATTTTGACCTAACAGAAAACAAAAATAAACAAAGAAACAGAAAATGAACTTCTTTGAACTACCCAAGAACCTCTAATGAAATATGGAAACCCTAAGAGCAAAATATCCCTAGTGGAGTCGCCAATTCTGTTGTGGGGTATTCTACCCTACGGACTAGCAAGCTAGGGCTTTAAACTTGCATGCAGATCATGACCCTTCTTAAGCTTACTTTTAACCTTCTACCCAAATCTAAAACCCCTTTTCTCAGGCAAACATGGGAGGAATCAACTAACCTTTTTATCGACGGTTGAAGTAGATCCTCCATTGAAATTTTATCCCCTTGTTGTTGCTGCTCCTTCCACAAATCTTTCCTGCAATCAAGACAAAACTACGCATGCATGCTATTGATCTACTAGAGGGTTAGAGATTAAACAAAAATCAAATAACATAGATAAGACTCATGTATTTGGGACGGGAAAAGTATCTTTTTATTGATCTCAATATGAACCAACTTACAATGATTTTAGAGACCGGCCACCGTTCCTCGATCCTGATCCTAGGCTCCTCCTCTTCTTTGTCCTCCAACTGCTTTGCTTGAATTCTCCTAAAGCTTGAGGAAAGGCTAAAGGGTTGGGACAAAACGGATTCAGCAATTGGGCAGAGTTTCTTTGCTATGATTTTTCCTCCTTTGAATAGTACCCCTACCCCTTCTTTTATAGCCTAGAAGGAGCTAGGGTTTTAGACGAACTCTCAGCCATGCATGGCGGGGAGTTCCAGTTAGCTGACCCAAAGATTTTCGTCCCGGCGGAAACTTTCCTGATTTTTTTCTTTGTTAGGTAAACGCGGGCTGTAGTGGGCTAGCCCACGTTCCAACGCGTGCAGTAGAAGGGCAACAAGCATTCCAATGCGCCCAGTGAGAGGTTAAGGCGCGGGTTTCTTGATTTAAGTGGTTTTTCAAAGTTTTATTCAGCATGGCTTTGGCAAGGAAGGGGCATGAGTTGGCCTGATGCTAGGTAAGTCTGTGTGGTGAATTTTAGGGTTATAACACCTTTGGTAAGGTATTGTTTTGTAGGTTGATGATTTCCAAGTCCATAGAATCATCCAGGAAAGCAACTTGTGTAGCTGTGAATTCTTTGTTATTTTCCATAAATCTCATAATTTGATCGTCATCCTCGAAGACCTACCAGTGCTCTAGATTTTCAGGGATAGAAGGTCTAAAAAGAACCTCCATTCTTCACAGGTCGTGAAGAGGTCCTTCGCATGGTTGCAAAGTGGAAGATGAGATAGCCAGAGCATCATCTACATGGTTTTCTTCCCGAGGAACAACTTCAATTGATATCTTTCTGAAAGATTTTGAAAGAGTGTGAGCTACATATCGATACTTTTTTAAAGTCTCATTCTTAGTGGAAAATATCATTAAAACTTGCGACATGATGAGATCTGAGTCACCTTTCACTTCCAAGATTGCAACACCTTTGTCGATTTGCAGATTAAGTCCCAAAATCAAAGCTTCATATTCATCCACATTGTTGGTGCAACAAAATTCTAGCCTATGTGAATGATAGAAGACCTCACCTGATGGAGCTGTTAAAACTACTCCAGTGCCTGATCCAAAGCTTGAGTGTGAACCATCGAATTCCAAGGTCCAGATTACTTTTGTTTCTTCAACTGTGTCCATGTCCAACTTCCCTTCCTGAATGAACCAATCATTCAGACCACTATTGATGAATAAACTTTGATCATCTATCTCATTGGGGTTTTCAACTGGTGATCCAACAAAGGGCTCATTGTAGATGGTGAAAAATCCTCCTTCAGGATGAGGAATGATGGCTCTGGATTGCTCTTTGTGAATGATTCCATTAAAGTAATCAATAAGTTCATTGTGGAGGATAATCTCAAAATTACTAATATCATTCACGACGACCACATTCATCAAGAAAGGAGCACTGGGACAAGATTCAAAGGCCACCTCAAGATTGTTGATGATTCCTTTTGCGAAATTATATCTGGTATTTTCTTGTGAGATTTTCAGGCCCAATTGTTGCATAACTTCTTTTGTCATTATATTGGTTTTGGCTCTTGGGTGCAGGAGATAGTTGTGGAGGAGAAAATCTTTGACCCAGAGGGAGACATAAAAGGGTTTGAACTCACAAGTTTTAGAAACAGGGTGTCCCACCTGATGAATAAAAAGAGAGAAGTCTTCAGGAAGACTTGGATCAACGTTTTTGTGTGATGCATACCCAACTTCATCCTTTGGATGGGCCCTCTTTAATGGAGGTTATTGAGAAGAGATAACACTCTCATGAGAAAGGCTCCATTTCCTTTTTGTGGGAGCTAATTCGATTTGGAGGATGCTTGCAGGTTCAGGTTTTTCCATAGGTTCATTACCTGGATCCCATAGTTCGCAATTCAGGTTTCTTTGTTGAATGTAGTCATCGAAATCAAGATTTCTTTCAATTTGAAAGGCCATGTTTTGTTCTTCTTCTAAATTTGTTGGTGACCGGTCCTTAACGTTGAATTGCAAGGTTCCTTCTAAGGAGGACAAGAAGTGATCGATGATGGCTTGTTCTAAGCCCACCTTTGATTGGATCTTTTTAAGGAAAAGGTTGAACCTATCAATAAATTCTCTTATACTTTCACAAGGTCCTTTGAAAATGTTGAGGTATTGAGAAAAGGAGTCTTTTGAATGCTCACTATCACACAACCTTATTTTAAAGGCTTTTTGTAGCTCTTCAATTTTTTTATACTTCCCTTGGGACATCCATCAATCCAAACTTTAGCATATCTTGTAAGAGAACTCGCAAAGAGCATCATAAATACATCAGGGTGATCTTGATCGGCCAAATGAAATTCAATACTATCGCAAAAATGGGTCCAATGTGAGTTTCCATGGGTACCTTTTCCTGAAAAGAAAGGTAGCCAAGAGTTTGCATTTGTGGGGAAATCATGTAATCCACCTTGGATGTTGCTAAAGTCAAAGCAGTTGAAACTCTCTGAGTGAAACCATTTGTGAGGATTTCGATTGGTGGGAGGCACATGGTTTGTTAGAGTGGTGGTTTCCACAGTAGAGGGATTTGAATATAGTTTTCCACTACGGGTCGTCACGGAGTCGCCAGATAGTTTTCCTAAAACTATCAAAGAATAGGGGAATAAAGTCTTAGTGGAGTCGCCAGGTAAGCTTATAAGAGAAATTTCTTTGAGGCAAGGCTTACCAAAGGATCTATCGTTGAGAAAGATTGACTCAGTGCTCCCCATCAATGACACCAAAATGTTTTCGCGCAGTTTGTATTTTAGGTCACAGGCTATAGGACAGAGTAAAAAATAGCGTAACAGGAACCTTCCCCACCCAATGTCACCTCGATGGGGAGGTTCTTTCTGTTTAGGGTGGTTATCCTAGGGGAGACGTCCCCAGTAGCCTGGGGTTAGAAAAGGCAATGGATACAAGGTCAAGTTTTAAGATTTCCCTCCTTGCAGATTACCACCAGTATCAGATAGTCTGGCTAATCAGCCAATAAAGAAGTGAAGTCCCTATTGAAAACACCTGCCTGGAACAAGATAATAACAACACAATATGTATATTTGAAGTCTATAAATCAAAGGGTTAGTACTTCTTCACTATCTGATTTAGTTCAATAAGCAATGTAGTAGATAATATGAAGTCAACGTTTTGCTAATTAGCCTATGAAAGATCACCAATTCATCAATATCTACAAAAAAATGACCAAGCCAACAGTATTTTCAATCAACAATTATTCAATAATTGCTTGACGTCATCATTTAATTTCTTATTATTAGTCAAAAATATTGTTGCGTCAAGTATGACGTCAGCCTAGGTTAGCAGTGTTAGGGTTAGTTAGGGTTTCAAAAATTAAAGTTTGAAAGATGGTTTTGTACACTAAAAACTCAACCTTGGAGATATTATCAGTGCCTTAGGGTAAATCAAGTCAAAAGAAAGGGCACAAAGTCTTGGGAGGATTAAAAACTTAGAGACTAGAAGGTAGGGTTCTATGGTGCTGCAATGGAAGGGCCCTAGAATCAATACCCTAGGGGAAAGAGGCTCACTCCAGTGTTTCTTAAGAAAGGCCTCGTGCTCTTTCCTCCTTCTCTAAATACACTTGGAAAAATGACTAGCTTCAAAGTATAAATTTAAGGGAGAAGGTGTTGCAAAGGCAAGGCCTTCAAACCCTAGAAGGTGAAACCCTAGGTGTAGTTCAACTAGCCCTAGGACATCTCCTCTTTTCAACCTATAACTTCAATGCTAGCTCAGAAAAAAGAAAGAAAAGTGTAGCAACGGCTAGGCTATATCTTCTTCTTTCAATGGATGAAAACTTATTTCTCTACAAGGGGACATATAGCAATGACCTACTTGTGTGCTTGCTACCTAGGGTTTTGAAATCAACAATTTATAAGCAAATGCAAGAATACTAACCTACAACCATTCAATCAAGAAGTTTTGCAGGAAAAACACTTACATATCATGAAGAAAAGCACATGCAAACCCTAGTTGTAAACCTTCCATGAGAGAAATGCCATAAATGCCAAGAGAAATCCTTCTCCAAGAGTAGCGCCTCACTTAGAACACCAAAAATACCCAAGTAGGGCGCAAGTATTGAGATCTCACAAGAGAGTGAGTTGTGTTATGTTCAAATGAGGGAAAAGTATCCTCAATATATACCAATCCATGACCTTTAATTGATAGAATAGGTCATTAAAAAAACCGACAAGGATGACTACAAAATTTACACTGTTTTTACATTAACTACTAAATAAAAGACACAAAATGAGCAAAAGGTGGGACGTCAAGCCCTTCTAAGGGAGACGTTGGCCCTTTTTTGGGCATATCCAGCATCCAAAAGTCAGACGTTAGCCCTTCTAGGGATCCTCCAAGCTATGAAACATGCCAATAACCTCATCACAATGCCACATCTAGCTCTCCTAGGTGACTTCCTATCCATCAAAAGGAAAACGTTCCATCTGAAGTAGGTGATCCCCCCTAGGCCGGGCTCTGCCAAAGTGTCCTGGGTGGAATGTCCTTCTTTATTCATGTGCAAGGATCATCATAACACTGTCTTGTCTCTGCCATCCCAACAACCATCTAATGGGCTCTTCAGACCCATGGAGGTCTGAGCTAATCAGCTCCCCATGTGCACCGATCCACTGGTACCTGTCCGTCGGGCATGGTCCTGCACATCAAAAACTTCTCCCTCCATGGCCTCATTATTCCTTGTGATCATAGCAATGTCAATCATATCTCATCATTAAATTTATCTAATACATGCATAAAACCCCTAGCATATCATCTAATAGCTCAAAGACATTACACTGACCTACTATACAAAACTGAAGAAAAGGCAAAGTGCCTTGTTGGGCCAGCATCCACAAGAAGAGGAAAGTTTCCAAAGAAGATTATTCAAGCCATGTAACATGAAGTGATATGGTCTAAGTATGTCTAGTCATAATGAATACCAGGGGTAGGTATTGTCCATGGGTGCCTTTGTAGGAGGCGAGTTGTACCTATCATAGATGCAGTTTTTTTCCAAGCCCTTTTATTGCCTTTATTCATTCTTTATTACCTTTTCTTTCTATTTTACTTCAAGGTCTGATCAGAGGAAACTGCCTCGGTATGGTGACCAGAGCTGACAGTGTTACCCACTAGTATTTTCACAGAAATAATAAGGCTAGCTTGTGATGAGACCCCCTTTTCCTTGGCCATGCAACCAAGGGGCATTGCCCTGGCGTGGTGACCAGATAATGGAAATGTCATGCTACTAGATACCTATGAACATAATGGGTCGGCACGTGATGAGACCTCCCATCCTCTTGGTTAGGTCTTGTTTTATTATTTTTCTTCGGGTCCCTCTTGTTTTTTTAGCAAGAGGCCTTTTATTGCCTTCTCGGGGATCCCTGGGTGAAGCATCTCTAGGTTTTATTTCCTATGGATTTTACCTTTTACCGGTTTCTTTTACCTCCTAGGCATTTATCCCCTTCTTCCCATAAGACAAAGTGTAATCCCTCAAACAGGTCATCCTAATGCCCGAACTAGGGGAATGGGATGGATGTATGGGAGATAAGATGTAAAATTATAATATGGTGGGAGCGGACGATGGCTCTTCAAATCCCCCCTGGTGGCTAACCAAAATCCATGGATACAAGCTTGCTATGGAACCCCATTAATCCCCCCAACAATGGTCAAGTGGGTTAGTGTAAGATCCAAGCAGTTGTCATAAATGTAAGGAACCTGATGCATATATATGAAAGTTATAATGATCAAATATGACACATACCATGATACCTGGACCAATTACCTCATGGAGAAAGAGTCTTCTCTAATGCAAGTCCAAGCCGATGGTGATGGATGCTGGTGTTGTTGACAGGACAAATTTGGCAAAGAAGAAGAAGGATGGGTCTGCAAGGGCCATGCTCAGGTCAATCCTGCTCTCGGTACTCCATGTCTAGGACCTGTGGGCCTCGAGACATGATCTCCTAGTTATCCCTAAAAATCAGGGATAACATCTGGCTCCAACTTGGGGACATGTGCACACCATAGAGCGCATGAGAACCTCAAAATATCTAGCATAAACTTGCAGACCTTCTCACACTCGAAAGGATGCATCAACAACAAAGGTGGGGTGGTATTGCCACCCCCCAAAATATAACATGTATACATATGAAATAAAACAATCAAATGCATATGAGGAAAGAAACATGAAATGCAGATGGTATAATACATGGAAAATGCCTACCTATTCATACTTACATGTATCGTCATGTGTCTGGGGGGTAGTAATTCTTGATATGTAAAGTGTTGATGGTAATTTCAAAATCTCTCCTTCCATTGTCTCCAGGTTGAAGGAATTTGTACCTGCAGAACTCTCGATCTTATAAGGGCCTCCCCACAGGCTGTCAAATTTTTTGTGCATGCCAGGATTTTCTTTTCTTTTATCCCACAGTAGGACAAGATATCCTTTGACGAAACTTCTTTCCTTGGATTTGTGATCAAAAGTGTTTTTTATCTTCTCTTGGTTCCTTGTCATTTGACCCAAGGCATTTCTTCGTGTTTCATCTAATTCTATTAGCTGATTTATTCTTCCTTGGATTGCCTCTACATCTGTGTCGTATTGTTGCGCAAATCAGAGGATAGGAATTTGGAGGTTTACAGGAAGTTTTTCTTCAAGTCCATATACTAGGTCAAAAGGAGTTTTCCCCGTGGAATTTTTAGTTGTTATTCGATCTGCCCATACTGCATACTTTATTTTACTATCCCATGATTTCTTATTTTCTCCAAAAACCTTTTTTAGGATATTCATGAGGTTCTTGTTGGTTGACTCTGCTAACCCATTTCCTTGTGGGTATTAGTTTGAGGAATGGGATAGGGTAATGCCATATTTGAAACAAAATTCTACCAGAGTGTAGGAGCTGAAATCTTTGGCATTATCCGTAGTGATCTTGGAAGGGACGCCAAACCTAGTTATGATCCGATCTTCTAGGAAGTTCATGACAACCTCTTCGGTGGCCTTCTTTGTATAAATTGATTCAACCCATCTAGTGAAATAATCTGTAGCTTTCAGGATCCATCAATAGCCATTACTTGAATTATCTTTGAATTCACCAACAAAATCTAGACCTCATTGTTGAAAGGGTGCCTCCACTACTATTGGTTTCAAAGGCTGTGCTGGAAGTTTTGGTTTGCCGGTGAAGTATTGGCAAGGTTGGCAAGATCGAACGTGATGATAAGCATATGAAAAAAGTGTTGTCCAATAATAACCATCCCTCAAAATATTATGGGCATTAGTACGTGCAACAAAGTGTCCACCACAATGCCCAGAATGCAATTCCTCCAAGATCTTCTTTGCCTCGTCCTTGTTTACGTATCGAAGTATTACGCCATCAGGATTATTCCACCCAAGTCCATCTTCGTTCAAAAAATACTTCATAGCCTTCAACATCAAAGCCCTCCTCTTGTAATCTACCAGATGATCAGGGCAAGACAAGTTCTTTAGATAATAAACTATGTCGGCATACCACTCATCATGTTCTAGTTCACTGACTATTACATTCACCTTCTCATTCTCACCCATCTATATGGCTTCCTGATTTCTTTCAGTCAGCATTTGGGCCAGACCTTGTCCCTTTATTATCTTGGTGGGTTTTATCTCTAATTCATACTCCTGGATTTCCAAAACACACTTTCCTCGAGTACCCATACAATATTGTTGTGATAAAACATCCTTCACGGCCAGGTACAGGACATAAGCCTTGATTTTATTGTAACCGATGTAATTTCTGAAATGTTTGAGGGAGTTAACTAAGGCATAGGCCTTCTTCTCTGTGATGGAGTAGTTCAATTATGAATCTCTTAGGACTTTTCTCATAAAGGCTACGAGATGTTCATAGTTGTCAGCATCATTCTGCATCAATACACCTATAATAGTATCCTGAGATGCAAATGAGAAAATTATGAAATCTCGCGAAAAAAAAAAGAATAATCAAGATGGGGGATTGGGAGATGGCATCTTTGATATCTTCAAAATGTTTGTTAGTCTCATTCCCCCACCTGAAAGCAACATCGTTTTTCAACAGAGTGCTTAATGGTTTTACCCTTTCAACAAAGTTAGGCACAAATCTATGGATGAAGTTGATTTTTCCAAGAAAATATTGTAGGGCTTTCTTGTTGGCTAGAGGGAGGACATATTTTATATATTGGACCCTTTTGGTATTGATGGAGACTCCCCCTGGTGAGGCTACGTGTCCCAACAGTTTTCCCTCGTCAATCCCAAAAAATGACTTTTTAGGATTTAGTGAGATACCATACTTCCTACACCGTTCAAAAACAATCCTGAGGTGGGATAGATGGTCTTTCCTATCCTTGGACACAACTATGAGGTCATCTTGGTAAATTTATATGATTTTTTATATAAGGTCCCTGAAGGAAAAATCCATTTCTCTCTGAAAGGTGGCACCAGCATTCATGAGGCCAAACGACATTCTCAAGTAGATAAATGTTCGCCAGGGCGTAGTGAATGTTGTCTTGAGTTGATCCTCCCTTTTGAGTAAAACTTAGTTGTATCCTGAGAAATCATCTAGCATAGACATCATCCCTGCCCCTGTGACTCGTTGAAGAAAATGTTCCATGTTTGGGAGGGGATAATTATCCTTTAATGACAACTGGTTGAGGTTGCGGAAATCGACACATAGGCGGATATCACCATTTTTCTTGCGAACAACTACCAAGTTTGACATCCAAGAAGAATACCTAATTGAGGCTATGATACCAGTGTCAACCATATTTTGAAGTTCCTTTTGTATCTTTCCAGGTAACTTCGAGTTGATATGCCTTAGCTTCTGTCAGAATGGCTTGGCTCCTTCTACCAAGGGTATAGCATGTTGGATAACATCCCCTCTATAGGCCTTTAAGTCATCATAGTTCCAAGAAAAGGTGTCTCTGAACTCCCTAATGAGCTCCAGTATTTCCTTCCTCTCTTTCTCGGTAGTCCCTTTTCCTATATTTACCATTCTCGGCGCCAATATTGAATTCCAAGGCTTCCTTAGCTTGCTTATTGGTTCTTTTTCCCTTGAAAACATCATGCCTGTCAAAAAGGTTCTCTAGAGGAATACAACCCTTTGGTAAGGTATTGTTTTTTAGGTTGATGATTTGCAAGTCCATAGAATTAGCTAGGAAAGCAACTTGTGTATCTGTGAATTCTTTGCTATTTTCCATAAATCTCATAATTTGATCATCATCCTCGAAGACCTGCCAGTGCTCTAGATTGTTGGGGATAGAAGGTCTAAAAAGAACCTCCATTCTACACTGGTCATGAAGAGGTCCTTCACATGGTTGCAAAGTAGAAGCTGAGACAACCAACGCATCATCTACATGGTTTTCTTCCTGAGGAACAACTTCAATTGATATCTTTATGAAAGATTTTGAAAGAGTCTGAGCTACATCTCGATACTTTTTTAAAGTCTCATTCTTAGTGGCAAATCTCATTAAAACTTGCGACACAATGAGATATGAGTCACCTTTCACTTCCAAGATTGTAACACCTTTTTCGATTGCCAGATTAAGTCCCAAAATCAAAGCTTCATATTCAGCCACATTGTTGGTGCAACAAAATTCCAGCCTATATGAATGATAGAAGACCTCACCTGATCGAGTTGTTAAAACTACTCCAGCACCCGATCCAAAGCTTGAGTGTGAGCCATCAAATTCCAAGGTTCAGATTCCTTTTGTTTCTTCAACTGTGTCCATGTCCAACTTCCCTTCCTAAATGAACCAATCATTCAGACCACTATTGATGCATAAAAGTTGATCATCTATCTCATCGGGGTTTTCAATTGGTGATCCAACAAAGGGTTCATTGCAGATTGTGAAAAATCCTCCTTCAGGATGAGGAATGATGGCCCTAGACTGCTCTTTGTGAATGCTTCCATTCAAGTACTCAATAAGGTAATTGTGGAGGATAATCCCAAAATTATTAATATCATTCATGACGACCACATTCATCAATAAAGGAGCGCTGGGATAGGAGTCAAAGGCCACCTCGATGTTGTTGATGATTCCTTTTGTGAAATTATCTCTAGTATTTTCTTGTGAGATTTTCAGGCCCAATTGTTGCATAACTTCTTCTATCATTATATTGGTTTTGGCTCTTGGGTGCAGGAGACATTTGTGGAGGAGAAAATATTTGACATGGAGGGAGACATAAAAGGGTTTGAACTCACAAGTTTTAGAAACAGGGTGTCCCACCTAATGAATACAAAGAGAGAAGTCTTCAGGAAGACTTGGCTCAACGTTTTTGTGTGACGCATCCCCAACTTCATCCTCCGGATGGGCCCTCTTTAATGGAGGTTCTTGAGAAGAGATAACACTCTCATGAGAAATTCTCCATTTCCTTTTGACGGGAGCTAATTCGATCTAGAGGATGCTTGCAGGTTCATGTTTTTCCATAGGTTCATTACCTGGATCCCATACTTCGCAATTTAGGTTTCTTTGCTAAATGTAGTCATCAACATCAAGATTTATTTCAATTTGAAAGGCCATGTTTTTTGCTTCTTCTAAAGTTGTTGGTGACCGGTCCTTAACGTTGAATTGCAAGGTTCCTTCTAAGGAGGACAAGAAGTGATCGATGATGGCTTGTTCTAAGCCCACCTTTGACCAGATCTTTTTAAGGAAAAGGTTGAACCTATCATTGAAGTCTCTTATACTTTCACAAGGTCCTTTGGAAATGTTGAGGTATTGAGAAAAGGAGTCTTGTGAATGCTCAATATCACACCACCTTATTTTAAAGGCTTTTTGTAGCTCTTCAATGTTTTTTATACTTACCTTGGGACATCCATCAATCCAAAATTTAGCATCTCCTGTAAGAGAACTCGCAAAGAGCCTCATAAAGACATCAGGGTGATCTTGATCAGCCAAATGAAAGTCAACACTATCGCAAAAATGGGTCCAATGTGAGTTTCGAGGGGTACCTTTTCCTGAAAAAGAAAGGTAGCCAAGAGTTTGCATTTGTGGGCAAATCATGTAATCCACCTTGGATGTTGCTAAAGTCAAAGTAGTTGAAAATCTCTGAGTGAGACCATTTGTAAGGATTTGGATTGGTGGTAGACACAGAGTTTGTTAGAGTGGTGGTTTCCACAGTAGCGGGATTTGAATATAGTTTTCCGCTACGGGTCATCATGGAGTCACCAGATAGTTTTCCTGAAACTATCAAAGAATAGGGGAATAAAGTCTTAGTGGAGTATCCAGGTAAGCTTGTAAGAGAAAGGTATTTGAGGAAAGTCTTACCAAAGGATTTGTCATTGAGGAATATTGACTCAATGTTCCCTGACAACGACGCCAAAATGTTGTCGCGCAGTTTGTATTTTAGGTCACGGGCTATAGGATAGAGGACAAACTGGCGTAACAGAAGCCTTCCCCACCCAATGTCACCTCGATGGGGAGGTTCTTTCTATTTAGGGAGGTTAGCCCAGGGGAGACGTCCCCAGTAACCTGGGGTTTGAAAATTCAATGGATACAAGGTCAAGTGTTAAGATTTCCATCCTCGCAGGTTACCACCAGTATCAGATAGTCTGGCTAATCAGCCAATAAAGAAGTGAAGTCCCTGTTGAAAAAACCTGCCCGGAACAAGATAATAACAACACAATATGTATATTTGCAGGCTATAACTCAAAGGGTTAGTACTTCTTAACTATCTGATTTAATTCAATAAGCAATGTAGTAGATAAGATGAAGTCAACGTTTTGTTAATTATCCTATTAAAGATCACCAATTCATCAATATCTACAAAAAAATGACCAAGCCAATAGTATTTTCAATCAACAATTATTCAATAAATGCTTGACGTCATCATTTAATTTCTTATTATTAGTCAAAAATCTTGTTGCATCAAGTATGACATCAGCCTAGGTTAGCAGTGTTAGGGTTAGTTAGGGTTTCAAAAATTAAAGTTTGAAAGATGGTTTTGTACACTAGAAACTCAATGTTGGAGATATTACCAGTGACTTAGGGTAAATGGAGTAAAAAAAAAGGGCACAAAGTCTCGGGAGGATTAAAAACCTAGAGACTGGAAGGTATGGTTCTATGGTGCTGCAATTGTATGGCCCTAGAATCAATACCCTAGGGGAAAGAGGCTCACTCCAGTGTTTCTTAAGCAAGGCCTCGTGTTCTTTCCTCCTTCTCTAAATACACTTGGCAAAATGACTAGCTTCAAAGTATAAATTTAAGGGAGAAGGTGTTGCAAAGGCAAGGCCTTCAAACCCTAGAAGGTGAAACCCTAGGTGTAGTTCAACTAGGCCTAGGACATCTCCTCTTTTCAACCTATAACTTCAACGCTAGCTCAGAAAAAAGAAAGAAAAGTGTAGCAATGGCTAGGCTATATCTTATTCTTTCAATGGATGAAAACTTATTTCTCTACAAGGGGACATATAGCAATGACCTACTTGTGTGCTTGCTACCTAGGGTTTTAAAATAAGCAATTTATAAGCAAATGCAAGAATACTAACCTACAACCATTCAATCAAGAAGTTTTGCAAGAAAAACACTTACATATCATGAAGAAAAGCACATGCAAACCCTAGTTGTAAACCTTCCATGAGATAAATGCCATAAATGCTAAGATAAATCCTCCTCCACGAGTAGCGCCTCACTTAAAACACCAAAAATACCCAAGTAGGGTGCAAGTATTGAGATCTCACAAGAGAGTGAGTTGTGTTATGTTCAAATGAGGGAAAAAAATCCTCAATATATACCAATCCATGACCTTTAATTTATAGAATAGGTCATTAAAAGAGCCGACAAGGATGACTACAAAATTTACACTGTTTTTACATTAACTGATAAATAAAAGACACAAAATGAGCAAAAGGTGGGATGTCAAGCCCTTCTGAGGGAGACGTTGGCCCTTTTTTGGGCATATCCAACATCCATAAGTCAAACGTTAGCCCTTCTAGGGATCCTCCAAGTTGTCACATGTACCAATAACCTCATCACACTGCCACATGCTCAAGGTAATGTCCAGCTCTACTAGGTGACGTCCTGTCCATCAAAAGGAAAACGTTCCATCTGAAGTGGGTGATCCCCCCTAGGTCGGGCTCTGCCAAAGTGTCCTGGGTGGAACGTCCTTCTTTCTTCATGTGCAAGGCTAGTCATAACATTGTCCTGTATCCGCCATCTCAACAACCATATGATGGGCTCTTTAGCCCCATGGAGGTCCGAGCTAATCATCTCCCCATGTGCACTGGTCCACTGGTACCTGTCCGTCGGGCATTGTCCTGCACATCAAAAAATTCGCCCTCCATGGGCTCATTAGTCCTCAGGATCATAGAAATGTCAATCATATCTCATCATTAAATTTATCAAATACATGCATAAAACCCCTAGCATATCATCTAATAGCTCAAAAACATTACACTGACCTACTATACAAAACTGAAGAAAAGGCAAAGTGTCATGTTGGGCCAGCATCTACAAGAAGAGGAAAGTTTCCAAAGAATATTATTCAAGCCATGTAACATGAAGTGATATGGTCTAAGGATGTCCAGTCATAATGAAGACCAGGGGTAGGTATTGTTCATGGGTGCCTTTGTAGGAGGCGAGCTATACCTATCATGGATGCAGTTTTTTTCCAAGCCCCTTTATTGCCTTTATTCTTTCTTTATTACTTTTTCTTACTTTTTTACTTCAAGGTTTGACCAGAGGACACTACCTTGGCATGGTGACCAGAGCTGACAGTGTTACCCACTAGTATTTTCACAGAAATGATAAGGCTAGCTCGTGATGAGACCCCCTTTCCCTTGTCCATGCAACCAAAGGGCATCGCCCTGGCGTGGTGACCAGATAATGGCATCGTCATACTGCTAGATACCTATGTGTTATCCACATTTTTGCGTATCGAGATGATACTATGATTATGACATGATAATGGGAGATCAAACTCTTCATTAAGAACATTTTCCAGAAGAAGGTTACATTTATCATTTTCTCAAAATCACATTTTTGGAAATAGTTCGCAGGCGGCATATATACTCTCCTGCGGAAATCCTTAATTTCCGCATGCTGCATTCAACTTGACTGTGGAATTTCCACACTGTGTTAATGGTTAGGGTGCGGACATGTTTCTAAAGGAGGAAAATGAATAAGTTCGAATGGTTGGCAAAATACTGACTTTCCAGATATCTTGGGATCATTCCCTATCCAAGTAACTAATCAATCTTCTCCTATATATTGAGGAGATTACTTATGGAAAAGGTTAAGCAAGCAAGATAGAGAGGAACAAGGTTAAGCAAGCAAGATAGCTGGAGATTGATTGGAGGACTTGTGCAAGACTGTATGGAGGATTGAAGCTACAAAAGCAAAAGACAATAAGTAATCATATGTGGTTGAACTTCTTCATGCATGAGCAAGTGTGTGTGTCAGAGCTAGAAGCCATCGAAAGGAGATCTACGACATCAAGGCTCAGGTTGTATATTTCTATTTCA
>JZKD02S1673255.1:112168-144199 GCA_000966675.3 Picea glauca
ACATACAAATAAATTTTTTTTTTTTAAAAATAATATAATTTATAATAAAAATATTTTATTCTTTCATACTATAATTATAATCAAAATGATTTATAAGTTTAAGTAGAAATTAATCATTGAAATTAAATTAAAAAAAAATAGTAAAATGTTTATTTAAAAAATTAAAATATGCATAATATAATAATCAAAATATATAATGATTGTATAAATTATAATATAAAAATTAAAACTATAATATATAATATAAAAAATTATACTCGAAAATTTATCTTTATGAATTATAATATTAATATCTTTCACCCGTATAGTATATTCATTCATAATTTATAATGCGTGGAAATTTGTTCTCAACATAAAAATCCTACACATTTTGTATAAAAACTTGTATAACAAACCATCTATAATTTTTTTATTAAATTATATTTTCATAAATATCTTCGTAAGAAATATATTGTGTTCCTAGAAATGTTCGCTGCAGACGCTGATCTTTAAGAACCAACGGAAATCCTAAAATGTAGATTTTAATGGGTCTTTCCCATCTTTTTAAAAAAGATAAACAATCGTGCAGAAGGTAAATAAATCGGTACAAACTCATAAACCCAACGGAGAAGAGAAGTTGATCGCAACGAATAAACCCTATAGTTGATCTGGGGAAGAAAGTAAATTAATAAGCACGCATAGAGAGAGAGATGGGGAAAAGGAAACCTAGAGTTGATCTGGTTGAATAATAAGAAGTCAAACGAGACGATGCGATCTCATTTGGTTTGAACAGTCTCCAAAAAAATTTAAACCATCGATGCATAAGCTTTTCTAGGGTTTATGAGAGCAAAGCAGAGCAGATCTCACATAAGATTTTGTAGGTTTTATGAGAGCAAAGCAGAGCAGATCTCAGATGAAATGATAGCAATCCACTCTACTTATGAAAGAAGGTCATCTCAGAGAAGAACCCAACACTAGCAGATCCACGGTTTCTGAGAGCAAAGAAAAGTACAAAGGTCAAGAACAGGACCCGACCGTCATTGCTACGCCCAAAATTTGACAGAAATGAATAATACTATAATGTACCTGGAATTGAAGTCGCACAAGTATAGATGTCAGCTGCGTCCTCGGTTTCTCTGAAGCTCCGTTGCCTCCATTCTCGTCCAGCCAGAGGTTTCATTCGCACCTCCTCCTCTATCGCATACTGATCCAGAGATAAACCAGTAGAACGCACTCAGAATACAACCGAGCACACACAGACTCATATTCTACTGAAAGCTAATCGTTGCAGATGATTTTTTTTCCCCTCTTCTACACCGAATGGTTGCATTGAGACAATTGTGTTGTCTCTCTTCTCAATAAATTGGGACTTTATCTGCCTCTGTAACGGAAGGATAAACAAAAAAAGCAGATTGAACCGTTACCTGATGAGTCAGCGAATAAATCTAAAATGTTGCTATCATGCTTTTCTTCCAACTGCGATTCATGCTTTTCTTATGGTTTTTATTCATGTTTTTTCCAAAGATTCACGCACGAATTAATTCCTACTGGTATGAGCAAGCTCAAACAGAGAGCCCAAATGCCATGGGTTAAATTATTGCACATATTTAAATGATTATGTAAAAAAATACAAATTATTCCACAAAAGCATTATATGTTATCCATATTAAAACTAGTATCATATTAAAACTAGTATTAAATGTAAAATCAAAATGATAAATTCAAACTTATTATTTTGATATCCAAATTTTCTTATTTTGATAAATCTTTTATATTGAAAAAATAAGTTGAATGATACCCATGTATTCATGCTCTTAATCATACTTAGTTTCAAATGCTTCCTTTTATAAATAAATAGATGAGCACTTTATGACTTTTTTATTTATTTCCATGATGATTATGTACACAAGTAAAATTATTAATTCACTTCCTTTGTTATTAAACTATTACTATTTAATACTTTTAAAATTATTTTTAATACTTTTTCAACCATTCTACCACTACACAAGTACATGTTGAATTTCCCTATAAAAGGAATGATGCTTAAGCATAAGGATTTAGGCAAAAACCCCTTGTAGTGAATTTCCTTACAAAAGAAATGATGCTATTGTAGTGGATTCCCTTAACAATTTTATCATTTTCCATAATCCTCCATCGGATGGTTAAACTAGAAACACATAAATTATTGTTGCAATTAAGACATACTAAGATGAAAGATTCAAAATAAATCATCATGGAATAGTGATTCATCAAATAAAGATGAAAAAAAAATCCGTGTCCCCATTTTATAAAGAGAATTAATTTCCACTTGTCACACATACTATCCTCTTTGTCCTCTTAAACAATTGTTGTATTTTATTTTTATTATTAAAATAAGAATCTTCTTACCCATTATTATATCTAGTATATCTTTTTTGAAACTATTTCGAATGCATTTCTCTTCACTAATAAACATCAATTTATATTTACATTTACATTACACAAGAATACATATTTTTATTCATGTCCCCTCATTTATATTTACGTTACACAAGCATGGATATTTTTATTCATGTTCCCTCTTTATTTAATTTTGGAATTCAAAGTCCACTTATCATAAAAGTCTTAAAACAAAGATGGAAGGTTAAAAACCTAATTTTAACTTCACAGAAAGATATTTGATTTGACATAAGTAAGACCAAATTGATTGTGAAAATGAGAATCTCATTAATAGCATGTGAAAATGGGAATCTCATTAATAGCATGGAGAAGGCATCAAATTAAAAAAACATTAAATTTTTTTAACTATCAAATTGATTGTGAAAATGAGAATCTCATTAATAGCATGTGAAAATGGGAATCTCATTAATAGCATGGAGAGGCATCGAATTAAAAAAAAATTAAATTTTTTTAACTATTAAAAATAAGTGCAAAGATTTTATTAAAAACACGTGCAAATATTTTATTGTATTAATGGATTTTTTGAAATGAAAAATAAATAATCAAATATAATATTTTATTTTATTTTTTAATTTCATATTCTACAATTTACCAAAATCTAAATAAAAAAAATGAAAAAAATCTTTAAACTTTCACCTTTAATTTTGGTTTTTTTCAAGTTATATACTATAATGTATCATCAACTAATAATTAAAAAACAAATCTGAAATGTAATAAGACAATATTTAGTGATAATTCTACTTCTACCAAGTGCAATAAGTTTAAGTGTTTCCAATTAATGTTGATTTTACACCGTCATTTATTATTAGGAGGAGAAACTCATTTAAAATGCCTAATTTCTAGTGAAAATTATACTTCTAGTAAGTAATATAAAAGTGTTTTTTAATCAAAGTTGTTTTTATGTTGTCCTTCATTATTAAGAGGAGAAACACATTTAAAATGCATAATCTTTAGTGACAATTCTACTTCTGCTAAGTACGATAATTTCAAGTTTTTTTAATCAAAGTTGTTTTCACACCGTCTAATTTCAAGTTTTTTTAATCAAAGTTGTTTTCACACCATCCTTGATTATTARGAGGATAGGCTCATTTAAATTTAGGTAGAATGATTKTTTAGGACATGGTTCCTAAAAGGGTTTGTATTTTATAAATATTTAGTTTTCACATAATGCGATAAAAATTAAAAGTTTGATTTATATTTTTTWAAAGTTAAATTTAGATATCTACAAAGAGTAGATTATTATAAAAGKAAGGAMATTGTTTTTAAGATTCCATTGAAAAACAATATTTCATACTTCCACATTGTGAAAARTAAATATCACAATTTCAAATAATTACTCAAGAAAYAAGTGTTATTTTCCAAAAAAAMAAWATGTGRYGTGTTTGCATTACATTATAACATGGTAAGGTGARGCCCTAGACAATGTTACACAAAAATATTAACAAACACTTCAATAATTCAAGGAAAAGGAATTGTTACGACACTTGAAAATAATTACTTTCTATTATGTAATTAGTCATTTATATAAAATATTTTATATGATTATATGATGTGTAAAAAATAGGACTATGGTGTGTCCAATTCATTAATGCAGATCCCAATTGTAGAATAAATTTAGTTTTATGTTCAATTTTGGTTCAATGCTCTTTTATTCACTCACATATTTTAAAGAATAATGAAAAACCTCCTCTCTGAACTAGAAAAAATATGATAGATCAACACTCATCCCTCTTTACAACCAATACATAGGTAATCACTATATAGCGATCAATAAATTCATCCATCCATAACAAAGATCAACCTAGGGGTGTAATGAATCGACCAAGATGAAAATTTGAGGGAATTTTAGCCTTTCGGTGAGTGGGAGAGAGGACATGAAAGGAAAACAAAATCTGCGAGCAAGGAAAAACAGCCCAAAAATTAATAAAATGCTAAAAATAGGCTATGGGAAAAGATAAAATGGCCAGCAAGCAAAGGAATGCTTAGCGGGTAGATTCAGTCACCCAACAATTGAGAAAAATTCCTAGGGGGGTAATTAGGTTGACTGACTATAAATAAAATATTTTCTGGGTGGATTTGTATGCTAAACTATGGATAGAAATTCCTAGGGATGAAGTAAAATTCCTAGAGAGGTATAAATTCTCCTAGAGAGTTATAAATTAACCAAGGCAATAGTAAATTCACCCAACAATAAAATTAAATTCCCATAGAAGGAAATACAATTTGTGGGTGAGTGGAAACTCAGTCAAATTGAAAAAACACAGATCAAAGAGGATTGAGATAATTAATCTTGCATCTACTAACTAGAAAATAAATTTAAAGAAATAAAACTCAAATTGAAACCACATTATACCTCCCTATAGCATATTACACCCACACAATATAAACAATAAAGATTTTTTTTTTCTAAGGAGATTCATTACAATGGGAGAGCTATGCATGCCCAAAAATCTCATGCATTGTTACTCATGAAAAGAAATGTAGATGTCCATGGCTCAAAGATTCCTTCACTCATTGTGGATAGGCTCCTTGACTCCTTCATCCATCGATATTCAAGTAGGATACACTCTTCGATATCTCGTATCTACAAACTTCCCAAGTTCTCCTTTCCTCCCCTATTCCAATTATTCACTATACACTTCATTTTTAATGGGTTTAATTTGGAAGGAGAACAATCACAATGGTTCACTTTTGCTTCCAACTTTGTCAAAAAAGACAAAAAAAAAAAAAAAAATTACAAATTTACAAAGTATTTTGGGTGAGGATCCAATTAAGATAACACCCGCCCATTTATAGAATTTTGGTCCCTAAAATACTCAACTACCTTCAATCATCTTATCCAATCAACAAGTAGACCATGCAAATTATCTACAAAAGGGTTCCTTCGCATAGGATGGAATATAAGAGATGAATAGGGGATACCTTTGACATTCACTACTACAATAGCTTGTTTGAAAATTGTTTCTCCTTGGATTGCAAATGAAAACAAATCCCCTTTCCCCTTGACCTTGACTATCCAAACTTTCTTCTTGGATATTCAATTATTGGGATGGGGTTACAAGTGAAGCCTCCAACATTTGGCCTCCCAATGTCTAGTCAATATGAAGAACTAACAATAGTTCCTACATGGGCTACTTGGCCTTCTAGAATTCCAACAATCGCTATCCTTATGACCCATTTTGTTGCAAAAAAAATAAACTATGTCATACCTCTTTGGTTTGTGATGATTCTTGCTAGCTTGGTTTCTTGGTCCCCCAAGTGTTGGAGATAATATGGATGGATTAATCATCTCTTTTCTTCCTTCTTCCAAGCTTCTACAAGGAAATTTGAGTGGCTTGTTCCACATGAATTCTTTTACAGTTCCTCTTACCTTCATGAGAGTGGTTTGACCTACACTTGTGTTCACTTCTTGTCTACTAAATCCTAAGCCTTCATGCTTGGGAATCTATTGAGCTACAATGGGGATCAAAATAACTTTTCCTTCCTTTCATGTCCCTTGACCATCACATCCCATTTTTCTCATGATATTGGAACTAATTACTCTAGTGTTCTTCTGAAAGTCACCAAGGGTATTGGAAGCTCAGTTTACCATGTTTTTATTTTTCATGGTACTTGCTTCGACAGTGGAAATCGAAGGGGATTGCTTGGTATCTTGGAAAACTACTTCTAGTTTCTTCAAGGCCTCTTCCTGTTAGAAAAATAAGTGTGCATGTTTCCCCATAGACAATATATCAATATTGTCACCCAACCATAGGCACAAAGGCCACCCCCGAGCACCTTAACATTGAATTACAAAATAATTCTAGAAGCAATCCAATGGATAAACAAGGTAGTGTACCTTTCTCCAAGGCTACTGTACCAAGCAGGAATAACCAAAGGCCAAGTAGAAAGTCCAAACCATAACCAAAAGAAATTCAAACCAAAAACCAAAATACTAGTTGCAACAACTACAACTGCACTCCCTCTCTAAACTTGTGCACCACTAGTGTTATGCAATCGTGAGATTGAGACTGACAAATGAGCTCTAGGACCCTCTATTTATACTTCTCTATATCACTTGATTGGGAAATATTGTCTTTCTGGAGGCTAATAGCTCAATATCAAATATTCTCTTGGGTCAACTTGTCATCTATGGTTATTATAAAATGTTTTAGGGTTTCTCTTGCTTCCTGAAATATTATAGTCTTGTCAAAGGTTACACTTGGGGGTTAATACCTCCTGCAACTACCATAATATCAACACTCCCTCCTATATAGGGAGGTATTAAAGGAAATCGCCTTGAGCATAAACAAACCATTCAACTGGTAACATCATCATAACCACATAGGTTATCTCATGATCAAATCATGAGAACCATCATCACTATCCAACTAGATAGTCTCCATGGAAATAAAACCAATGCCATCCAATATAACAAAACTATGTCTATGCATAATAGTATATAACTACTATCGAGTTGTACACAACCACTCTCAGTAGAAAACTACTACTAACCAATGAAATACAATCACTACCAATGGATCACATCCACCATTGATCTAGGTGGATATTGGTGCCCACCCAACTATTCCACTTGGACCCCCACCATTGTTTCTTTTGAATTTTTAGTTTCCTTAATTGTAACACAATTTACTATTTTCGATATTTTTTCGGGTGCTAAACTTTCAGAGCCGTTTTGAGGCCCTAAATGACATTTTTTGAGCATCTACTGATCAAAAAATACCATCATGATATTTTCTGCCAGTAGTTGTATTCCTCATATAGATCTTTCTAACAACGTATCATATGCATCAAACATAGATAGTATGCCAAAGTTATGACCCCGGGAAATTGATGTACCAATTTACCTGATGGGGCCCATATTATGGCGTTTCATCTCCTAGGGTTAGGTTTTTTGGATGTTTAGGGTTTCCATTGTTTCTCAATAATAGATAGGCCTTTGAGCCTCATTGTAACACATAGTTCAAAGGCCTGTAGTTTCCACATGTCTTCTCAGAGATAAGCTACCAATTCCCTAGCTAGTTTATTTCTATTCTGTCTGTAAACAAATTTCATTTTTTTGATATTAATGAAATGAAATGTTATTTCCACTGCATATATGTATTCATAGTTATTTGTGTATTTTTTTTCATTACTGCATAAATTTCGATCAATGGTATCAAAGAGGTCTTCTCTTTCTCGATCCTTCTTTGCATGTCCCCAACGAGGTCGAGGTATAAGGAGTTAGGGCTCGATCCAATTGAACCTTTGTAAGATCAGCCTCGCAAACCTCGACGAACACCCATGGGGGATGAAAATAAATACAAGGGAGCAAGAGATCCTATCAAAATATTTTTTGAGCAGGCCCTTGAAAAACAAAGGAACGCGATGATGGATAACTTCACCTAGATCCTTCAATGATTTCCCACTAGCGATGCATCTGCATCCAACATCCACTCTAGAGGTGCAACCCCTTTTAAGGTAAAAGTAAACTTTGACATTCCCATATTTGATGGTCAAATAGATGCAGACATCGTAGATAGATGGTTGAATCTATTAGAAGGATATATCTCGGTTCATGACTTTTTCGACCAGGAGAAGATTATTTTTTCACTACTCAAAGCCGCCCCCCATGTCAAGGAATGGTGGGAAACCTATTGTAAGAAAAAGGACGAGGAGGAACCCTACCTATTCTTAGCCATACCCACTTGGAATTCTTTCCAAGATGCCATAAAGGAACAATATTATCCCATGCAGAGCTATGAGTAAAAGTACATACAATGGACTGTGTTGTGGCACCAAAGGGATCAAGATATGCATGAGCTGATGAATCTATTCCATACCCTGCGCACAAAGTTGGGTATCAAAGATTCGAAGAAAAATTTGGTGTTGAAGTACCACAGTTTCCTACACAGATACATTCAGGAGGAAATGGAGTTCCTCAACATCTCCTCACTTGCTACAACATACTGGTATGCTGCCAAGATTGAGAAGAACTTCAAACCGAAGAAGTGAGACTTTGGATCTGCGAATCAAAAGCAAGCGAAAGGTGCCCCCAAACCATAGAAAAAAGGTCAAATCCAAGGCATGGAGGGTCAAGATAACCTGTCAAAGCTACAAGAAAAGAAAAACACCACGAAGATGAATAAGGACACAGGAAAGTGGTGTGAGTTCCATAAGAGCTCCACTCACAACACAAGTGAGTGTCAGGACAAACAGTCACTAGTGGTCGAGATGAGGGCTTTCGAATCAAATGCATGCTCCGACACTGAATTAGAACACGAGAAGGGGAATTATAGAGGGAAACATACTATCAATGCGGATCCCAATGCCACCATTTCCACCACAAATATCCAAAAGGAAGAATCGGAAGATCCAGAGGAGGAGGAGCGTCTCTTCCACTTCGAGATGTGGGTAAAGGGTTCCCCACTATAGTTCATCATCGACAATGAGATCCAAAAGAACCTCATTTTAGTAGAGGTCATGAAGTGGTTGGGCTTTCCGACCACAACACATCCACAACCATACACCATCAAGTGGATTCACCAAGGATAGGATCTCCGCATCAACCATCAATGTCACCTTCCCTACAACATTAAGCCCTTCACTGATGAGGTGTTATGTGACATTTCTCCTATTGATATTTTTGATGTATTATTAGGCCATCCATACTTGTGGAAGTTACAAGTTGTGTATGAGTCTCGACCTCACGTTGTTATTGTTACCTTGGTAAATAATTTGTATAGGATACCAGAGGTACTACTACGTGTCGCTATCTCTTTGGTTATTGCAAAACAATGCAGTAATATCATTTCCAAAACTGGGAAATTTGTTTTACTAATGATCCACCCTCAAGGAAATAAGAAGACTGTGGCCACGACCTACAGATAGGGATCCTCCACATGACAACAAAGAATGGACAAGTTCGTGGAGGAGTATCGAGACATCTTCACCTCACCTGCAAAGGTGCCTCTGCATTGTCAGGTCAAGCACCCCATTGATCTGACCTCAGGTGCGTCGCTTCCCAATGGACCGATCTATGGACCCTCTGTTCTGGAGAATGATGAAATCAAGCTACAGATTTAGAATCTGTTGTAGAAAGGTCACATCTGGCCAAGTTCATCACTTTATGGGAGCTCGATCGTGTTGGTGTAGAAGAAGGATGGGACTTGGAGAATCTCTATTGAATATCGGGCACTAAAAAATATCATCGTCCGAAATAGGTACCTGATCCCACATATTGATGACCTTCTGGACCAAATCAAAGGGGAAAAATATTTCATCAAGATCGACTTGAAGTCCGGGTATCACCAGGTACCAATCGAACCATTCGATGTGTGGAAGACTGCCTTAAAATCCAATCAGGGTCTTTTCAAATGGCTGGTTGTTGGCACAGGGGCAGACCCAGGGTTCAACGCTTCAAAAATGCACCAAAAAAATCCTAACTAATAACCCTTTCGGAAACACCTATGAAGTAGATGAAGTCTCACCTAAAGTAGCAAAAGGGGGTTGCAGGACACAGGTGTCTACAACTAGAGGAAATGAAAAGTGGATCCAAGACAACAACACACAATAATCTCGCTATTCTTTATCTCACTTAAGCCTACTTCACAAGTTATATTTCAGGTCTAACACAACACTGCAGTAATAGTCTAACAGATGGTAAATATCACAACATCAATCAATATGAACAACAAGATATACGTGGTTCATCCTCTCCCTAGGGATACATCCACACAACTGTGTTTCTTGATATATTATGTGTAACATCCCTGGCCATCCATGCCAGGCCACACTATGCCAAAGAACTCTTTCGTTCTCTCTGAGGAACATACCGTAACATACCTAGCATCCAAACCAAGCTACACCACATAAATCTTTCAAACTACATGCAATTAAAACATATACAGATACATCCTTGGCCATCCATGCTAGGACACACTACACCAGAGAACTCTCCCATTCTCTTTGTGGAACATATTGTAACATACCCAGTATCCAAACTGAGCTACACCACATAAATATTTTGAACTGCATGCAATTAAAACATATACACACACATAACTCTTGTGGAAGATTTATATATAAAATGTAAACAAAAAAATACGTTTTGTAAATGCATAGATTAATACTGAAATAATAGAAAACATAGACATGCAACATATACAGGAAATACACATAAACATATAGACATTTATAACCATGCATAATATAAACCCATAAAACTTAACATGTAAATAATGATGCAGCATGTAAATTTATCACACAATTGGCACTTATATTAGTAAGAATATCACCAATTGCATGCAAACCTTCCATGAACATCTCATCCTTAGACCACACTGCTCATCACTCTCAGTAGTGGGTCACCCTTGATCTGGGACTAAACTCCACCTAGGTAAAGTGATTCCTAACCAGGCTAATGGCTCGTAGACAATAGGAAATACTCCATCACAGGTGATCACTCAACTAACAACCTATAGTCCCTTATTCCCCACATGCCTATCCCACCCCAAGAAGTGTGCCCCTTCTCTGCTCAACAGTCCTTCCGCTGCCCCACTTCCTTTTCGGGCTTCAACAATAGGATGGACATAAAGTCTCAAAGCACTGTATCTTTAGTTCAACACCTTCAGGAAATCAATTCCCAGCAATTCTCTCACCTAGAGAGAAATTTCTCAGAGGCCTGACAACATGCTTCTTCAGTCCAACTCCCAAGATAGCTAGCTACAGAAATAGGTACGGCTCTGGATACAGATTCTGATACAATGATAGGAAGTATGGAGGATATATGACTTTTTGAGTGAATTGTCCTCGTATCATTGAATGGATGACTCAATGATGGAAGGAATGATGGTACCAAATATTGGAAAATGAACTAAATCCCCACAATATGTATTCATGTCCCCAACTTGTCACTTGTCATGTTGGGAGCTACTTTGGCCCACTTGTCCCCAACTTTGGAACTTAGGATAAAATAATTATCCATACTTTATACTTTAAGAAATATTAATATAATATTCCTTTTCGGCTTAAGCTCCCTAGATTATCCCTTTTTCTTAACTTTTAGCCCCCACCATTTCCTAACTAGTGGAGTTTAGTCCCCCATACTCTTTTATCATGGCCAATCTACGTGCAACGATGTATTTTATATTAATTATGAGACATATACAAAAATAGGTGCATTGGCCTTTAACATCTAATCTCTCTAGCCTAATCAAAACATAAGCATCCTAGCTTATAATAACTGGCTCATCAACCTATAAAACACATCATATACATAAAGGATTCATGGAATCAATATCACATGCACTTAATTTGTTCTGTGTGGTATCCTGGAATGTGCACACTTCATCATTTTTTTGCACAGTATATGTGTGCACTATACCATGAAAGGTCCATATAAAAATGTTATCAAATAGCTCACCATCTTAAGTACTTTTTCATTTACATTTACAATTGGGTTCGTCCTAGGGATATTACAATCCCCTCCCCTTATTTATGCACTTTCCTCAGTGCATCATGCACACATATACAACAAAATTTTCAAAATTCCTTAAAAAGATTTCGGTATTCTTCCCGCATTACATCCTCATGCTCCCAAGTAGCGTCCTCAGGACCATACCAGGTCCATTTGACCTTTACAATCCGTATGGCTCGATTCCAAAGCTGTTTGATTTTTCGGTCCAGAATGCGTACCAGATTCACTTGGAAAGCACCTTCTTATTCCACCTGAATCACATTCCAATCAATAACATGATTAGAATCATGTATATATTTCTTTAGCAATGATACATGCAATACATTATGAGAAAACATATATGCAGACAATGCAATCATATAAGCTACTGGACTGATCCTTTCTAGGATTTCAAATGGCCCACAATAGCGAGTGGCAACTTGGAACAATTTCCCAACTTGAGGGAACTTTTGTTGGCTTTCACTTTCAAGAATACTTGGTCCCCAACTTTAAATTCCCTGTTAGTTCTACCCTTATCATCATATATTTTCTCCTTGTCTTGCGAAACCTTTAAATTTTATTTTATTTTCATCAATTGCTCCTCCATTTCCCTGAGTATATCTGGCCCAACCACTGCTCTATCTGCTATGTTATCCCAACTCACTGGTGTGTTGCACTTTCTGCCATAAAGTGCCTCAAATGGGCTCATCTTTAGAGATGTTTGGTACCCATTGTTATAAGAAAACTCTACCAAGTGTAGGTAGTCTTCCCATTTTGATGGTTTATCCATCACATACATCCTCAACATATCCTTAATCACTTGATTCACCCTCTTTGTTTGTCCATCATATTATGTATGATAAGTTGTGCTAAAATTCAAACTTTCTCCAAATCAATTAAATAATCTCTTCCAAAATTTTGAGGTAAATTTTGGATCCCTGTTAGACACAATTGTCTTGGGTATTCCATGTAATATAGCAATTTCTTTCACATAAAAATTAGCGATGTTGGCTTCCTTGTGAGTGAGCTTAACTGTAATAAAATGGGTAGATTTAGTAAGCTTGTCCACCACTACCATGATAGAATCATGTTGCTTATTTGTTCTGGGAATTTTGGTCATGAAATCCATTGTTACCACTTCCCATTTCCACTCAAGAATGGGTAATGGTTGTAGGAAACCAGTTGGGTGTCTATGATTGGCCTTTACCTTTTGACATTCCAAACATTTGGCAATAAAATATGCAACTTATTTCTTTATCCCAGGCCAATAATATTGGCTTTTGACAGCTGCAATAGTTTTATGATAACTTGGGTTCCCATCATAAGGTGCATTATGCATTTCTCCCAATATCATATTTTTCAATTCCTGGGAATTTGGTACATAAATTAAACCTTTGTATATGAGAATTTCATCATTATCTAGCTTGTATTCTTCAATTTTCTACTGCAAATTACCTTGCTGTAATTTTGCAACTAAATCCTTGTATTGCAAATCTAATTTTCTAGCCTCTAAAATTCTTTGTTTCAAATTTGATTGGTACATGCTAATGGTTGTATCATGCATTTAATGCACTCTATTACTGAGTGCATCAACCACTTTGTTCTCTTTCCCCTTGATATGATTTATATCAAAGTCATATTCGCTTAGAAATTCTAACCATCTTCTTTGCCTAACATTTAGAGTTGGCTGATCAAATAAATATTTCAGACCATTATGATCTGTTCTTATCTCAAACATTTTCCCCATGAGGTAGTGTCTCCATTTCCTCAAGGCATGCACTATGGATGCCAACTCCAAATCATGAGTAGCATAGTGTCTTTCATGCTCCTTCAACTTCCTTGTTTCAAAACATATAACAAACCCATTTTGACTGAGGACTCTGTTATCACCATAAAAAAATTTAGACAAGATCCAAGTCTTGGAAATTTATCAAGAAGCTTGATAGTTTGGAAAATTGATAATTTAGAGGACCAGGACATATCTGGAGGCATATGGATGAATATAGTGGAGGTAAAAAAGGCATAACTTGATAGACTGTTGATTGTAAAATGACCGAGATCAACGGCTGGAGCCCATATCAGGCGGTGAACTTGCACGAGACTTAACCATGTAAAGGTGGACTAGGGAAAACCATTGTGGTTTTTAAATGGATGCGCGGTGCCTCTAGAGATACATCGGGGTGAAAGGTGGGTTTCCTAAAACCACTTTCGCAAAAGCCTCGATGTCACATGTTTCAATACATCAAATCAACCACTCGTGGGGTGGGCATTGGCTGGTTAGAATCACCCTGTTTCACTCGTTCAGTACTTCACAATCGTATGATGTCGGGTGAATGACGCCATTTAACAAACTCGAATGATAATAATTTGAAATGGCTTGGTCGAGCGTGGTAAACCAACGTACTTGTAGTCGATCCTGTCAGTAATTCATAATTGGAACTCTATAACTATTGATTCTCAAGTATGGAGGTATCATTTCATCTATAAATGAAGTAATCTCCAATTTGATCAGCTCTCTGATTTCTGTAGGAACATTTGGGTGTCCATGAAATTGGGACACATGGACAAAGCTATATCCAGTGAAACCGGTCATTCAAGTAACATGGAAGATTTACCTATGAGTAAAAAGGAAAGGGTAATTGCACGTATATTAGCGACCAAATTCCATACATAACCTGCTATAGAATCTAGATTAAAATCTAGGCTAAATCCCATTATGAGGGATATAATCATCAACATTCAAGCCGCAAAAAAGAAATGGAGCAAATGACAAAAGAAAGAAACCATAGCTGAAATGGTTGAAAGTGTTGGAGAGAATCAGCCGGTCTGGTTGGATACTTTAAAGGAGGAGATTGCTAAGCTAAAATGAATTCTCGGGCGAAGATAAGTACATCCCAACAAGTTTTGGACAAATGGAAACCTAAAGAAAGTGTCCTAGATATGATAGACCTGTTACTAATGGTCCCTTTAAAATAGGATAATTGTTACCTTAATTCATTCATTTTTGTAACTTGTCTCTATTTTTAGAATTCTGAGGAAACCTGAACGTTTTGAATTCCATGAGAAATTCCCCTATATATATATTGTCTTAAGGATGTAGAAAGGATGGAAAAAAGAGGATCCTTTCCTCTGTGTAGGAACACTTTTGTAAAAAATTTGGGCTAATATGAATATAAATGCAGAGGCAAATTTTGGATTGTTTATGAAAAGATTCTAACTGACAGTGATATGAATCTTGTTTTCCTCTCATAGCATGTATTTCCTGTAAGAATACATTTCATTTACACTTATTTCTGTCTAAATTAGAGATTTAGAGGCCTATAACTCATTATTTGATGCTCTTGGCTTAGCATCTTAGACTATGTTTCTTTCTTCTTAACTTATTCAGAATTCATCTCTGTAATGCTCTGATGTAGTTATGTGTTTATTTTTCCTCTGATGTCATGCAAAATTTTCAGATATAAACTCAGAATTACTACCTAATTTAGCCTTTTCCTTTGAATAGCTCTCAGGTTTGATGATGTATTTTATTTATTCCAGACCCCATAGCCCAAAAGTCATCTTCATTTCTCCAGTTATTTTATTAAAAACCCCCAACACAAACCAAATCTATCCACCAATTGCCATAGATATATCAAGTGACATGATAGATCCCTCTCTGAGTTGAGAAGGCTAGTGCCTCATCTCTAAATCTAGTTGAAACAGTTACCTTTGTCGTTTGTTTATCAACCAAAACAAATTTACAGAGTGCTAACATTCTGACATCGTTGTCGGGGACGAAATTGAAAAATTTTCCCTAGGAAGAATGATATGGTTAAGTTCTAAGGTCTAAGAGAAGTATACACTTAGACACATATTGGATGTATTCCTGCTCTGGCGACTACACACATCAAAAAATCAGTTTGAAGGTGATTCCACTGGTAGAAGAATCCATAAATTCAAATTTTCACTGGAGAATCCACTCTCAATCCAGAATCCAGCTTCCAAAACATTATTGGCGACTCTACTCAAGATTCAAATGTAATTCAAAGACTCCACTGGAAAATGAGATCCCTCGACAGAGGTATGAAAAGACATTATGGAAGAAAACAAGTACTTAAAATTGGATTTTTTCCAAGGCATTTTATTGTTTGTTATAAGTTACTTTTGCCTTTTCCTTGAACATGCCAGTCACATTTTTCTTTACCTGTTGCATTCTGATGACAATATTGAAAAACTTGCAACCATTTATCCTCCTCTTAAAGTTACACATGCATACCCACAATGTATCACTGATTTTGATAATATTTTTACAGCTGGGCCATGTGATGACCATGACCAAGTCGATAAACCTCATAAAGCCAAGGCCGATGTCTCTTCCCCTGTTCCTAGTCCAACGTCCTCCATATCCCAACATAGATACAGACCCTTAAAGTTACCCCACATCCTTCATGATTTTCTTCCAAAACACTATGAGTACCTGCCTATGTTTGATGGGGAACGTAATACCATCTCAACTAAAAATCACATCCAAGGGTTTGAGCATTTTATAGATTTGTTTGAGATTGACCATGATGATGTTTATATGAGGGCCTTCTCTCAATCCTTGAAAGGAGAAACCAAAGACTGGTTTAAACATTTGTATCCAAAGACAATTAGTTCATGTGAGGAATTGAAGGATGTCCTTTTAAAGTTTTTGGGCAGGAAGAAATCTTTGGATCTACAACTTATAGAGTTCTATGCATTAAAACAATAGAGCAATGAAACTATTTATATATTGAATAGAAGGTTTTCCAGTGTCTATTACAATTTGTCCAAAGGAATTCAACCCAGTGAAGCCACTGCCATGCTCCATTATGAAACTACTCTTCATCCATATTTGTCTTTCCTCCTGATGGAAAGAAGACCTAAGTCATTGCAACAAATGTTTAACAATGCTCAAGATATTCAACACAACATCCAAGCATGTAAACAGATCCAAAATGAGGAGTTAGATGCTAAATAAAATAAAAGAGAATATGAATGGAAAATGGTTGATTGGAACCTTGAACTTCTAGTTGACCATGTCATAGGCCCTCTTGAATTTCCCAATACCAATGATGTTGCAAAACATTATGTCCCACTTGTTGAAAGAGAAGGCATTGATTTAGTTTCTGATCCATCCCATGATAAACAAGGGGTTTATTATTTCATGTATTCATTTATAGATAATCAAGAAGATGAGTGTACAAATCAGTTTTTCGAATAAAAGGTTGATGTTCCAAGTTTGTTCTTGTTAGATGACCTTTCATATGTCAGTGATCTTCCTGTATATGACAAGTGTGAAGACAATAGTGATATTGAATACTTTCCTTTTTAGCAGTACAGTGAGGAGAAAAATATTAGATTAGTTGAAGAGAATTATCTACCCTTGTGCTTTACTACATTCAAATTGTTGAAAGAGAATTCTCAAATTATTGTTGAGGAAAATGAATTTGTGTTGATGCAAAGTCACACCAAACCAACAAAACAAATTGACAAGATATTGGAGTACTCTTCTCAGACGCTTGATGACCCTATTCTTTGTTTTGAGGAAGACCTTGTAAATTCAGAAATACACTCATTGGCCAAAGACAAAGATGAAAGTGAGCATGTCCAGAAACCCAAAGAGATGGAAAAATGTACCTATGATGATGAAGAAGGTTTCGAATCAGATAAAAAAACCTTGCCATTGTGTTTTCCCTCATTTGAATTATTAAAAAAAAATGTTTGTGGCGCTTCAAATCAGAGAATGTCCAAGAATGGCATTGAAATTGAAGAAAGCAATCGGCTTACAGATAAAAACTCTCTCCCCTTATGTTTTTCTTCCTTTGAATGGTTAAGAGAAAATCATGAAATTTCAGAAAAATAGGGAGTTTTGACTATATTCATAGTAGCATTGTTTTACATGAAAAATTTATCATCATTGAATAACACCAACTACACTCACATGAATTGCACGATCATTACTCGGAAGGGTATTTCAATTCAAAATTCCAATATGTGTTAAATGACTAGATTAAAGAAGAAGTCGATGAAGAAATTTTCATCAAAAGTCTTTTCATTTCTCCTAGAACTAATGCAGAGGTTCAAAAATACTACCAGCAAGACAAGGTATTTCAAGGTTTCCTTTCTTCCTTTCAAAATGACATAGTGATCCTATTTCTGAATAGCCTAGATATGGATGAAGATTTTGAAATTTCACTTATGAAAACTCCGAACAACGAGGAAACACTTGTGGAGGAATCTTGCTCCTCTATCATGATTCCTAAAAAGGAATCATTATTCCATATGATTCATGATCTCAAGACACTTTATATGGGAAAGGTTTGTGATCAGAATCTACCAATAATAGTGGATTACAATGAATCAATGTATGTACTAAATATGAATCTTTTTACACTAGATGATGTTTTCCAGCCATGGTTTCTTTATGACTCAGGAAATCCCTACCACCAGACCTCTCAACAACTCTGTCAGTTTTTTAGAATTCAACAAGTTGAATCACCTAGAAACAAAAATGCAGTGGAAGGAGTGAAACACGATGATTGTTTTACACATATTTTAGAAGATCCATTTGCAATCCTATTAGAAGAAAGTAATAGTCCAAATGTTTTTAATTTTTTGAGAATTACAGATGAATTTTTGAATGAATTATCAATCAGTAGGATTTGGAGCGAGCTTGTGTGAGGTAAATAGACTGTAATATCCCTCGATCGAACCCAAATGTAAATATAATCCAATTATATTTAAGCTAGTGAGTTGTTTAGACATCATTTTTGTAATACACCTTTCATGGCATGGTGCACGCATATACTGCACAGTAAAGGGATGTAATGTGCACATTTCTGAATACTACGTGTAGTAACTAAGGTGCGCTCAACCTTAAAGACAGAGGATACAACACGCAATAAATAAATGTGTGCAATATTAAGGTTAGCGAACCTTTGTGTATATAATATGCATAATAAGCTAGTGAGCCAGTATTATAAGCCATAATGCTTATGTTTTGGAATTAGGCCAGCGCACCTAGATGTTAAAGGCTAGAGAACCTACTTTGTACATGACTCATGATTAATATAAAATACATCATTGTGCACAGACTGGCCATGATAAAAGAGATTGGGGACGGAAATTCACCAGTTAGGGAAAGGGAGGGCCAAAAGTCAAGGGAATATTATATTAATATTTCCTAAAACATAAAGTATGGATAATTAGTTTATCCTAAGTTCTAAAGTTGGGGACAAGTGGACAAAAGTAACTTCCGATATGACGATTGTCAAGTTGGGGAAATTCATTCATATCGTGGGGAAACTTAGCTCAGGGGGGTATTTTTTCACAGAGAGATACCTTATGAATGGGGGAAGGGGAACCAACAGGCTGAGAATCACTTTTTGACAAAGAGTTCACAGTGATTCTAAAACACACTCATTTATCCAGTCAATGACTCCATGACCATTTCACTCATACATTCCGTTATCTTTGAGACAACCATGTCACATTTCCAAAGCCTATTTCCCAATCCTTTTTCAGTTGGTGTACCTAGTTAGCTTTTAGCTGGATTGAAGAAGTGGGTTGTCAGGCCCATGAGCAGTTCTCTGAGTGAGAGAATTGTTGGGGATTGATTTCTGTAGGTGATAAACTATAGCTACAGTGCTCTGCGACTTCCGGTCTGGCCTATTGTTGAAGCCTTGGAAGGGAAGTGGGGTAGCCAAGGGACTATTGAGTAGATAAGGGGAACACTTCCTTGGGTGGGACAGGCATGTGGGGAATGAGGGGTTGTAGGCTATTAGTTGAGTGAGCACCTGAGATGGAGTCTTTCCTGTTGTCTATGAGCCTTAGCCTGGATAAGAATCCCTTTACCCTGGGTGGAGTTTAGTCCCAGCTCAGGAGTGATTCAATGTTGAGAGTGATGAACATTGTAGTCTATGGCTAGGAGGTTTGAGGACAGTCTGTAAGTAATTGGTGACAATATTTCTAAGATAAGTACCAATTGTAAGATATATGGATATTTTGTTTTGTTATTTACATGCCTATGTTACATATGTGACTATGATTGCTTGTGTGCTTATCGGTAATTTCCTGTAAATGATGCATATCGGTAATTACTGTTATTTCAATATAAAATCTGTATGTTATAGAAAGTAATTGTTTGTTATGTTTAGATTTAAAGCTTCCGCGAGCGTGATGTATGTATATGTTTTAGTTGCATGCTATCTAAAGAGTAAATTTAGGTGGCATTGCTTAGTTGACTAATGAGTATGCTATTGTATTTTCCATAGTATGGGAATGAAAGTGTTCCCTAGAGTAGCATGGCCTGACCTGATGGTTGGGAATGTTACCAACTAGCATCAAAGCATGAGTGGTTTCTATGGAGTGGTGTACCCCGGCCTCAGGTTGGTCGGGGGGGATTGTTACAGTATGGTATCAAAGCCTCAGTTCAACACTGAGCTTGGATGGACCAGAAGGGTGAAATTGAAGTGAATATTCACAGATAAGTAACTTCGAAGTGACTAGAATTAGAGTCATAGAATGTCCTTGGAAAAGGTTGGGGTACTGGCACGCGTGGTAAATTTGGCATCGCGCGGGAAACTATGTCATGCTAGTGTGTGCGGTAAATTGTGGTTCCACATGGAAGATTATTATGTATAGATTCATGCGCTGAAATTAGCCTTGCACTGTAAGCAAACACATAGTAAGGTGCACATGGGGTACACAAGTATTGCTTAACACAGAGGAGTTTTGTTGGTACGCGCATATGTACGAGTATAAGTTGTTTCGTGATAGTGTATTCAGTAGTGTGCATAGATATTTGAGCACGGAGGAATATGTTAAACTTGACATGGTGCATGAATAGGAAGAAAATGCATGTGGAATATCGGTGTGCAGTATCGAAACTATGCGCAGTGGATATTGGCGCACAACACCAGAGTAGTGCGTGTAAGTAGTCGGTACGATGAAGAATAAATGCACAGTAGATTTAGGTGCACATAGAAGTGTTTACCTTGTAATATTTCTATGCACGATAATATAAATGAACAGGTCAAGTTAATGTGCACAAAGTCACTTGGAAGGTGAGGAGTCTGAGTTTAAATTGCATAATAATAAAATAAAAATAAATACATAACCGCATTGAAGCATTAATTAAAAAGAATTCTGAATTTTAATTTCTTCTGATTTAGGCAGATGAAAATAAAATATAAGATTACAAGAAAAACTTATTATAAAATAAAACAAGAGTCATAACATCACCAGATAGAAATTTTAATAAAACAGTCTAAAATCTGTTTCTATATTTATATAATCATATTAATCAAAAAATTACAAAAGGGTGATGACAGCAGTTAGCCTATTGTAAAAAGGGTCGTTGAAGAATAGGCCTATCATCTCTTGTACTCTTTAAATCCGCCATCGACTGTTCAAAATTCGTTGAGACATGCTTATATTAGTTGAAGACTTACTTCATCTTAGCAATCTCCACCTTTAAAGAAGAGTCTAACCAGACCGGTTGATTTTCTCTAACAGTTTCGACCGCATTAACCGTAGATTCCTCCTTCTTATGCTGCTTACTCCTTTTCTTCTTAGAGGCTATCCTATTGATGACTAAATCCTTTATAGTGGGATTCATCTTGACTTCCAATCGTGAGTCTATAACCGAATATGTGTGGAACTTAGTTGCTAGAAGGTGCACAAGGACCCTTTCCTCCTTATTCACAGGAAATCCTAGCATGTTGCTCGAATAACCAGTCTCACTAGACTTAGCTTTGTCCATGTATCTCAGGTTGGGGATACCTAAATGTGTCTTTACAGAGAGCAGAAAGTCAAGGAGCTTGAAGATTACTATGGTTAATGATACGCAAATATCTTCATACTTGGGTAGTGGTAATTATAGAACTCCATTTATGAAGTGCAAACAGATTACGTACAAAGAGAGTTGGGTTTCCATGCTCGACCAATCCATTTAAAATGATTATATTTTGAGTTCATTACATTGCGGTGTTCAGATGATGTCACGTGGATACGATGTATCGAACGAATGAAGCAGGGTGATCTGACTAGCCGTCGCCCACTGCACGAGTGGTGGATTTGACATGTTGAGACACGTAATACCACGTCTTGGCGAAAGTGGTTTCAACAAAACCACCTTCTTGCACAAGTGTATCTTGGAATGAACTGTGCGTCAGCATTCTCGAGACTTGGGTCGTATCTAGAATTTTCGTGGTGATAACACCAGGAAACTGGGAGTGATAATGTTGATGTGTATGTTGAATCAAAATGGTGCATATTCTCACGAATTGTTGATTTGTTAGTTTGATTAGTTTCGATGGCTTCACGTTTTTCAAAATTGAAAACAACTCGGTCAGGTCAGACCAATGTAGAGACTGTAGGAATGGAAGAGGCATAGGGTAATTACAGTCATCCAATGAAGAACAGAGGTATGGATGTCCATTTGGGCATGGAAGGAACGAACTCCAACGCACATGGAGAAGAAAGAAATGAAGATATGAATATGGTTGAGACCATTAAGAATTTTCACAAGGATGTCCAAAGCCATACAACTGATAATGAAAGGCTTATGAAAGCTAAAGAGCAACAAGATGAATTCAACATAAATCTATTGGAAGGTTTGAACATAATAGATAAGAAATTGGTTAAGGAGAGTAACTCAAGTAGATCTGAGAGTCAAAAATATTCAGGGGAGAAGGGAGAAGTAAAAAGTGCTAGTAGACATCACCATCATCCCCATAGGCATTCCCATAAGAGAGTAGGAAACAACTCAAGTCTATCCCCTATCAGAAGCTATAAGAGATCTGGGATGGATGAGCAGCAAGGAGAAATGAACAAAATCAAACCTCCTACATTTGATAGTGAGCACAAGAAGGATGAAGATGCCGAAACATGGTTTCTAGGCATGAGGAAGTATTTTCAATTGCATAATTATTCTTCTCATGATGAAGGTAGAATCACTATCTATAAACTCAAAGGAAAGGCCTCCATGTGGTGGGATCAACTTGTTCAGGTACATCACATTGTAGAGAAAAGCGTTACTTGGAGAGAATTCAAGAAGTATTTTGAGAAGAAGTACTTGAACAAGAGATACTATGACAAGAAAATGAAAGAGTTCTTTGAACTCAAGCTTGGAAGTATGACCATAGATGAATATGAGAGAAGGTTTCTGGAATTATTGAAGTATTTCTCTTTCATTAAGGATGATACAACCAAGATTCAACGGTACTTAAGTGGATTTCCATCGTTCATCAGTGACAAAATACAATATGATGATCCCAAGACATTAGAAGAGACCATAAAGAGAGCTAAATGCTTATGTGACCAGCTGAAAGCAAGATGGAATTTCCAAAAGTCTTGGGAAGACAATAAGAAATTCAACATGGATGAGAGAAAGAAGGGAGCTAAGCCACCATTCTTCAGAAATAATCCACAATCGCAGAAAACACATAAGGAAACCAGAGTGATTGACACAAGGAGTCAAGGGCCAAGACAACCACCTATGTAATGTTGGGGTTGTAAAGGAGACCATAGGTTCATAGATTGTCCTCATAGAGGAAAAAAAGGTAGGTTTGTTCACAATGTACAATGAGCTGAGATAGTAGAGGACATGGGAAGAAATGTGCTAAGGATTTATGCAGCCTTGGACAACAAGCAAGTAGAGTATCAATCCCACATGATTGAAGTGGAAGGTATGATCAACAACCAAACCCTTGTTGTTTTAATTGATTCAGGAGCTAGACATAATTATATAGACCCTAAGATGGTGGAAAGTTTGCAATTACCAAGAATAAAGCAGGTTAAATATTGGTTGGTGAAACTGGCTACAGGAGCCATAAGAAATGTTAATGAGATGGTTAAGTCCTACCTCATAGACATGAATGGACTAAATACCAGGGTCGATTTGAACATCTTACCCTTAGGTTCCTATGACTGTTTAATTGGGATGGATTGGTTGGACCCACATCATGCTCTATTGGATTGTCATAACAAAGCATTCACTTTCTTGGACGAAGAAGGGAACCAAAGTAAAGTGTAGGGAATTCCCAGGGCAGTAACCATTAGAGAAATTTCAGCATTGTAGCTGAAGAAATGTTATAGAAGAGGATGTCAAATATTTGCAGCTCATATGGAGGAGACACCTAAAGGAAAGGTGCCAAATTTGGAGAATTATGTAGTCCTGAAAGAGTTTGAATATGTATTCAAGGAAGTACCAGGACTACCCCCAAGGAGAGACATTGATTTCTCTATAGATTTGATGTCTGGAGCAACGCCAATATCAAAGAATCCTTACAGAATGAGTACACCAGAATTGAAGGAGTTTCAAATGCATCTTGAAGAACTTTTGAAGAAGGGGTATATATGCCCAAGTTTATCACCTTGGGGTGCCCCAGTCTTGTTTGTGAAAAAGAAAGTTGGAACGTTAAGATTTTGCATTAACTTCAGACAATTGAATAAAGTGACTGTTAAGAACAAATATCCTCTACCAAGGATTGATGACCTCTTTGATCAATAGAAGGATGCAAGGATATTTTCAAAGATAGATCTCAGATCAGGATACCATCAAGTAAGAATTAGAGAAGAAGATATTAGCAAGACCACCTTTAGGACAAGGTATGGTCATTATGAGTTCACAGTGGTACCATTTGGATTTTCAAATGCACCAGTTGTTTTCATGTTCTTAATGAATGGTGTTTTCTGAGAGTATTTGGACAAGTTTTTCATTGTATTTTTGGATGACATTCTTATATATTCCAAGTCAGAGGAAGAGAATGAACATCATTTGAGGATGGTGTTGCAAGTATTAAGGGAACATCAGTTATATACCAAATTGAGCAAGTTCTCATTTTATCAGAAACAAATTCATTATTTCGGGCATATAATCTCAAAAGATGGGATAGCAGTGGACCCTGAGAAGGTAAAATCCATTAGAGAATGGTTAGCACCAAAGAATGTGATAGAGGTCAGATATTTCATGGGCCTTGTAGGCTACTACAGGAGATTCATTGGAGGATTCTTGAAGATATCACACCCAATCATTTTCTTTCAAAGGAAAGGTATGAAGTTTCAGTGGACGTCGAACTGTGAAATGAGTTTCCAACATTTGAAACAATTATTGACAAGTGCTCCAATACTAAGGATTGCAGACCCAAATGAAGATTTCATTGTATGCACAGATGCATGTAATGAAGGACTAGGTGGAGTCCTCGGTCAAAATGGATTTGTGATATGTTATGAATCAAGGAAGTTGAAGGAGCATGTAAGAAACTATGCCACTCACGATTTGGAGTTGGCAGTTGTTGTTGCAAGAGTTGGTTCTAGGCTGTAATAGAGCCAAGCCTTAGCACATTTTAAATGAAATAAATTTTGTCACTTGGACTTGACTTGGGTTGCGTGCAACTGAATTCCAAAATAACCACAAACCACTTTTGATTAGAATCTACCCCTTCCAACACGAGAGGTATCTCTTAAATATATGTCACGATAGGATGTTCAATAAGCTTAACAGTGGGCAGATCTGTGGATAACATAAAGTTTTGAGGCTTTTAGGTTTGATGAGTTGGACTGGAAAGTAGTCCATTGGGCATGGAGTCAAATGATCAAGAAAGTAATAAGAGTGTTTTGGCAATGGATATCCATGGAGCAGAGGCGAGGTAGAAGTTGATTACAGAGGGAAGGATTTATAAAAATTATGACAGAATAATAAAGAGAAAACATATCAAAATGCAAGGAGCACCTAGAAATGAGTGAATTCCAAGAATAAATTAGTAGAAAGAGATAGTTGGGATAGAGCATCCAGCAAAGGATGAATTCTGAAACTTCATATCTCTGAAAGAAATAACCTATAACACGTTCTCCAATAGAGCATCTAACAAACAGATTAATTCCATTACAAACACATTTTACAAATCAGGAAGAAAACATGAATTGAATAGTATGAAAACTGAGCAATAGACAAACCCTGTAACCAACATCACAAGAATCTCTGTTGTAGATCGAAAATGACTCTGCACTCTTATATTTAAACAAGAAAAAAAATGCTACAGCCCAAGAGTACTACTACTATGTGTATCTTTCCCCCCCTCTTTTACAATTATTCCTCATGTATCTATTGATTTTGAAATCCTCTCTAATCTCAAAGATAACATCAGTTACAACCAATTCTTGAAACTTTCTGCCATAGAAAATGGGCCAAACTGCCGAAAACTAGGGTTGCAGTTATGGATTTGTATCTCTCGAATAGCAACGGATGTGTATAAAATAAAAGAGTATTTTGTGCATCTATTTATTCTAAGAAAAAACCTCTCTCAGTTCCCTGAGAACCCTTTTCATTTTCCACAAATCTGCATTTAACAAACATGTGTCAAAACAGGAAAATATGAAATCCGAAAATTAGGGCTCGGAGATGGATTCGATTCTCCCAATATGTGACACCTGTAGGAAAACTGAAAGAGGCTAATGATCTCTGATGTGTTAGGCACAAAATAATCCAACTCTTTCTCAAAATGATACTCCAGTAGCTCAGAATCCTCATTTGCAAATGATGACTCAACACAGTAAAAAACGCCACTTTTCTGAAAAATGAACCTCATCTTGTGGGGGACTTTTGACTGCCTTACCAAGATCAAAATTCAATTCTTAATACACCACTGGATAGATTAGGATTTTATATGTCGATCAACTATTCGAACGCAAAAAAGGGCCTCTCCATGGATGAGAAAATTCCATTTTTCTAAAGCAGTTTTGCATATGGCTGGAGTCTCGATTTCGGGTTTTCGGGATTCGGGGAAACGAAGCAGTGGTTATTAAAATCTTCACGTCGGCCAAATTCCTGATGTCCAAATCCCTGAAATAGATTTTGTCTTTTACATTGCACTCTTTCAGGCCTTCGGGTTTTGGGTATCATGTCCTCAAGAGTTATGACATGCAAGGAATATCGAATCACGAAATCGTGATGAGATTAATTAGACAATAATCATTTGTTTTAATCTCTTAATTAATCACGATTAGCATAATATTTAACCTTTCGTGGATTTAAGTGTCGAGACTTTGATAATACTTGATGTGATAAATTTTGAACCATGAAATTGTGATGATATTTATTAACATTAAACTTTCTTAATCTTTATTTGACCCGGCTTATCCTTTAATACTTTAGTGAATTTAGGGATCGGGGTTGTAGTTATTAAAATATCTACATCAGGAAAATCCCCGACAGAAAAAAACCCAGACTCGTGAGATTTTTCTCCATGTGGCTTAATGCTTGGTGTATGCGGTCGTTCCACTGCCAATGCTTCCATTCATTCTCCTTGTAACTCAACGCTCGAACATATGGTACATTTATTTGATTCTCACGTGAACCATGTCTTTCGATTTTTTGTGAGTTGGCTTGTGACTGTTATACTTTTGTGGCATTTGGGGTTGATTTCAGCATTATTTGACTGAAGATGACAGGTAGATAACATTCAGTGATGCGCGTGATAGACAAATGGCTGTTTTCTCATATCTACACTTTCGATAGTTAAACACTATAAAAATTTTCTCTCCTAAGTTACTGAAAGCCAAAATTTCAATATTGTTACAACAGAGGCCCCATCTAGGGATGGTGCTTTCCTGTAAAGTGCCAAGAATAGTAGACCACATTTATTCATCCATTGGGAGACCTCAAATCATCCTTATCAAACTCTGAACTCTATCACTTTACTTGCACCTTTCCAAAACAAAAAACTGCTTATGCATTCATTGGGCTATGGAGTCATAATGTCTTAAATCAAAACCATACAGGATGCCAAACTGAACTGGAAACATACTTAAAACCATTGTTGTACTCTAATTCTCAAATTAAAGCTTATTTATATACATCACCTACTCTAATTGATATCGCTATATTTTTTTTCAAGTATAGGAAAACTTCCAAATCAACAAAGCGAGTATCCGACTAACAAACTTAATTATACTTCCATCTTTGAGAAAAAGGTTGACAAGAACAGCTACAAATTTCAAAACATGCCCTCGGAGCAGGTACTTATAGTTTTGAAATTTAGACTCCAAGAAGTTGGAAATAACAAATTCAATCCCCCATTTTGACTCCATATAAACTTCTACTGGATCGTAGAAGATAAGAGATATACCACTTTCACAATTAATCCATACTTCCTCCTATTGGGCAAGTTGTCTAAAATGTTTTTGCATACTTTGTCCATTGCTGGTTTTTTGTTCCACTCATGCAAAAATTTCGCATTGAAACTTACTAGTCTATTGCTCAATGGTTGCTAGACAGGCAGGAGAGATCAATTGTTTCGGTAACCCCTCCTTATGTCCTTCATCTGATCTCCGAAGATCTTCTTGGTAGTTGTCATACATAGGCTAATCTCTTTCATGATGTTGTTGATTTCTTTCTTGTTGAACCAAAGTTTCTTGTTGATCGTCATCTTCAGAAACATTTTCATCACATTCATCAAACAAAGGAGGACTGTTGTAAATTTTTGTGTGTGATGAAAAATAAATTTTCTCTTCTTGTTCTTATGGATATTCATCATAAATAGGTTTAGCAGATAACTCAGGAGTGCCATCAGTCAGACAAATGCTAGGAATATCAACTGTGAAGCTATCTATCTCAAATCCACACTCCTTGAAATCATAGTCTAAATCATCTTCGAACAACAAACATTCTTCAAGGTTATTAAACATGAAAACCCTATCTTCATCATGAAACAAAACAGTGTCTACGAGATGATCCTCTGGCCGGAAACCATCATCATAAATTGGTTTACTAACTTCCTCTAAAGTTCCATGGTTGTCATGATTTAAAATTAGATTTTCATTTTTAGTAATAGAAGAAGTTTCACTCACATGTTCACGAATGTGTGAATGCTGCAGATTTGTGTAAGTAGGGGTTGCAAAATGACTGTTCAGGAGAAGATCTATCTCTTCTTCTGTTAAAGGAGGAGGTGGTCTATGCAATTTCTAGATCAAGCAACTATTGTTTTCTTTCTCTTCTGCATGTTGACCATGATGCTAAATATCTTCTTCTTGAATGTGATCATAAGAGATATCATATCCTACTTTTTTATCAACCAACTCTTCTTCATACTGATTATCTTCATCGACTTGAGAAATTTCTAATATTCCTCCCTCCTCTTCAAGAATATGTGTTTGATCTATTTGTCTTATGAATTTTATATTACAACAATCTTCAAAACGTATTTCAGCTGAATAGATTTTTTTACAATGTTAATGAAAAAGTGTGTGAAAATATTTCAATGAAGGAATACTGGAATGAGGTAAAGATTTATACCAAAGTCTAGCCTCTCTTTCCAACAAAAACATAAACAGTTTCATGAGGACATATTCATGATGTATATTTAATTCATCCATGAGCTTGTGGAATTCAAACAAGTGTTGGGCGGTGTTATCGCACAGTTTGTAGTTTAGGTTAAAGGCTAAAGGATAGAGGGAAAAATGGCGTAACAGGAACCTTCCCCACCCAATGTCACCTCAATGGGGAGGTCCTTTCTACTTAGGGAGGTTAGCCCAGGGGAGACATCCCCGGTAACCTGGGGTTTTGAAGAGGCTAAGGTATAAAGTCAAGATCAAAGTTTCCCCCTCACAAGTTACCACCAAAGTCAGACAGTCGGCTAATCAACCAATAAGGAAGTGTATGCCCAAATGAAAACACCTGCTCGGAAAAAGACAAAAATAATACAATGTATATGCAGGCTATAACTCAATGGGTTAGTACTTCAATGACTATCTGACATCAATTAATAAGAAATGTAAAACAATAGATACCAGTGAAGTCAACGTTTTATCAATTAGCTATGGAAAAAGCATTAATTCATCAATAACTATCAAGATGATCAAGATAACAATGTATCCAATCAATACTTTTCTCAATAAATGCTTCAAATCATCATTTAATTGCTTGTATTTAAAACTTGTTGCATCAAGATGAGATAACCAACTGTGATCTCAGCCCTAATTAGGTTAGTTTGCTAGTTAGGGTTTCAAAATTTAGAGTTTTGAGAGTGGTTTTGTACACTAGGAATTCAACGTTGGAGGTTAGAGATCAGTGCCTTAGGGTATATGGAGTCAAACAAGATGATGACACAAGGTTTTGAAAGGATGAAGACTTAAAGACTAGAGGGAACGGTTCTAAATTGTTGCAAAGTCAGGGCCCTAGAATAAAAAACCTAGGGGAAGGAGGCTCACTCCAGTGTTTCTTAAGAAAGGCCTCGTGCTCTTTCCTCCTTCCTTAGGTCAACTTGGAAAAACGACTAGCATAAATGATAAATTTAAACAATGGATGAGGTGAGAGAAAGTGTTGTAGAGACAAGGATATCAAACCCTAGAGCATGATGGCCCTAGGTGTAGATAACCTAGGCCTAGGATGTCACCCCCTTTTCAACCTATAAAATTCAATGCTTGCTAAAGGGAAGAAACAAGATGAGTGTAGCAAAGGCTAGGCTCAATCCTCCTTCTTCAATGGTTGAAATATTTCTCTCTAAGGGGACATGAAACAAGGACCTACTTGTGTTCTTGTTACCTAGGGTTTTAAATCAGCAATTTAATAAGAAAATGCAAAAAATTAGACCTACAACCATTCAATTAAGAATTTTTGTAAGAAAATCACTTACATACGATGAAGAAAGCATATGCAAACCTTAGTTGTAAACCTTCCTTGGAGAGAAATGCCAAAAGATGCCAAACAATCCTTCCAATAATAAGTGCGCCTCACTTAGAAAGAAACAATACCCTAGGAGGGCGCAAAAATCAGACCTCACAAGTGTGAGTGAGTTGTGTTATGTCAAATGAGGGAAAAACATTCTCAATATATAGTATCTCATGACCTTTAATTTAAATTAGGTCATTAAAAATAGTCGACAAGGATAATAACCAAAAATCATACTGTTTTACATTAAAGTGTTAAATGAAACCCTAAATTATCAATAAGAAAGACGTCTAGCCCCTTTGAGGAAGACATTGGCCTTTTTTAGGGAAAAACACAGCACTAGATGACAAACGTTGGCCCTCTCTAGGCCTCCAAACTTTTCCACACATGCTAAAATGCTCTGTCAAGGCACCATACACTGGAGGTGACATCATGGCTCCTAGATGATGTCCTGGGGCATTAGAAAGCACACGTTCCACCTGTAATGGGTAAACCCCCCTAGGCTGGGCTCAACCAAGGCATCCTGGATGAAAACATCCTCCTTCTTCTCTCGTGCAAAGGCTCAACCAATCATTATCCTGTATCTTCCCCTGATGAGGTCCCAACAACCATGTGATGGGCTCTTCAGCCCCATGGAGGTCCGAACTAATCATCTCCCCATGTGTACCGGTCCACTTGGTACCTGTCCGTCGGGCATGGTCCTGCACATAAAAAACTTTTCCCTCCATGGAATCATTAGTCCTAGGGATCATATCAATGCCAATCATATTTCATCATTAATTTTATCAAATGCATGCATAAAACCCTAGCATAGCATCCAATAGCTCAAAGACATTAAAATGACCTACTATACAAAGCTGAAGAAAAAGACAAAATGCGCTATTGGGCCAGCATCCATAAGAAAAGGAAAGTTTCCAGAGGATATCATCCAAGCCATGTAACATGAGGTGGTGTGGTCAAATGATGTCCAGACATAGTGAAAGACAGGGGTGATATTATCCATGAGTGCCTTTGTAGGAGGCGAGTTGTACCTGTCATGGATGCAATTCTTTCCAAGCCCTTTATTTCCTTCATTCTTTATTTTTTTTATTACTTTTTCTTTCTTTTTATTTCAAGGTATAACTAGAGGACACTGCCTTGGCATGGTGACCAAAGATGACAGTGTTACCCACAAATACTTTCACAGAGATGATAAGGTTGGCTCGTGATGAGACCCCCTTTCCCTTGGCCATGCAACCAAAGTTCACTGCCCTAGCGTGGTAACTAGATAATGGAAATGTCATACTGTTAGGTACCCATGAACATAATGGGTTGGCTCGTGATGAGACCCCCAATCCTCTTGGCTAGGTTTTGTTTTGTAATTTTTTTCGGGTCCCTCTTATTTCTTGTTGAGAGGATTTTTATTTCCTTCTCGAGGACCCCTGGGAGAGGCATCTCTAGGTTTTTTTTTTTATGTCTTTTATCTCTTACCAGGTGCTTTTACCCCCTGGGCCTTTATCCC
>JZKD02S1673255.1:144249-157473 GCA_000966675.3 Picea glauca
TTCCCACAAGATAAGGTGTAACCCCACAAACAGGTCATCCTAATGTCCGAACTAGGGGAATGGGATAGATGAGTGGGAGATAAGATGTAAGAATGATGATATGATGGGAGCGGACAATGGCTCTTCAAAATACCCCCAGGTGGCTAACCAAAACCTATGGGTACAAGCTTGCTAGGGTACCCTGTCAATCCCCCCAACCATGGTCAAGTGGGTTAATGTGAGATCCAAGCAGTCGTCAGAAATGAAAGAAATTTGATGCATATGTCTGAAGGTTAGAATGATCAAATATGACACATACCACAATACCTGGACCAATTACCTGATGGAGAAAGATTCTTCTCCAATACAAGTCCAAGCTGAAGGTGATGGATGTTGCTACTGCTGATAGGAAAAGTCTGATGAAGAAGAAGAAATATGGGCCCTCCAGGGCCATGCTCAGGTCAATCTTGCTCTCAGTACTCCATGTCTAGGACCTATGGGCCTCAAGACATGATCTCGTAGTTATCCCTAGAAATCGAGGATAACATCTGGCTCTAGCTCGGGGACATGTGCTCACCATAGAGTGCATGAGAACCTCAGAATCTCTGGCATAAACCTGCAGACCTGATCAGACTCGAAAAGGGGATCAGTAACAAAGGTGGGGTGGTATTGCCACCCCGCAAATATAATATATATATGACTAAAATAAAAAAATCAATATGCAAGTGAGGAAACAAACTAACAAGAAATGCAGATGGTATAATACACGTAAGAATTCCTACCTACCTACACTTACCTATGGAGTCATGTCCCACCACCTTGGTGGGGTTTGAGGAGGTGCCTGCTAATGGGTAATGGGTGCCTTCTCCCTTCCAAAGTGGAAAAATATTACGATTTATCAACTGATTCCATTCCGACTTTGAAAGGTCCAAGCCATGACTGTGTACTTACTTTCACATTAGTTGGCTCTCCTTTCTGAGTATCCCACATCCATACCAAATATCCCTCCTTGTATTTTTTGATTTTGTGTTTGGTTGTTCCCTGAACAACCCTGGTGTATTTTACTAAGGGAGGTGGGTGGGCTTCTACTGTAAAAACTTCTTGTTTGGATGGGTGGATTTGCACGTCATCTTCATCCTTTTTCCTTTTTAATATCTTCACTGTCCCAAATTCTTTGTTCTGAAATTAATCTAGGAGTTGCTAGTATTCTTCTTTCTTGGTCCATTCAATCTGATCAAACTTCTCTTCTGTTGCAAAGGGCATATCTTCCGGAGAATATTCTTGAAGATTTTGTATCACATCTTTCTGCACTTTATTATCATTTATGGTAGGAATGATATCATGTACATGATTTCTAGTTATTGGTATATTGAGTAAATGTTCGGTCATCCCATATTTCAAAGGTAATCGCAAAAAGGTGAGATCCATTTCAAGGGACCTACCTATCATTACACTAAACTTCCTAGACAACAACATTCCCCATACATCTGGGACATCAACCACTATAATATCTATGTGTAATGTCTTCTCAGGGAATTCTTTCAAGTGTACTTTGACATTTTCAACCACACCATGTGTGGGTATTGATTTAGATTCAAAGCCACACACATTCCTGTAAGGCCTAGTGACCTTCAAGCCCATTTGTTGCATGACTTTGAGAGACATCATGTTGGCACCAACACCTGTATCTAGCATGAAATTGTTAAGGTATTTGTTGTTCATTGTTAAAGTCATGAAGAAAGGAGGGTTTTCACCATACTGGACCCTAAAATGATCATCTTGCAACATAATTGGGGGGTCCATAGGCTCAGTTGATCCCAAAAAGAAGGTATCAAAGCGTTCTTTAATAGATGGGATCTTGATTGCTTCTTTTAGGGGAACGCTCACATGCATGTTTGATAAATCTCCTTCAAAGTCAAAATAAAGGTCAACCTTACTAGTCTTGGATGTCTTGGAAGGAAGAACCTCAGGAGATCTCGATTGATCAACAATAGGTTTTTTCAGATTCTTTCTCCTGTATACTTGAACTTCCTGCGTTTTAAGCTTTTCTCATGATTCCTGGTCCAATTTGTTTATTATTTCCATCCTCCCTTCTCTTGTTGCTTCCTTCAGGGCTTGTTGATGTTCTATATCTGTGATATTTATCTGAGGAATATTCATGTAGCATTCCAAATTGTTGACTTGTTGATGGCCAGTGTTATAAGGGCATTCATGTTCCCAATGTGCTTCACTGCATTCTAGGCACCAAGGGTTTTCATCAATGACATTTATAGGGGACAAAGTATTTGGGACTTCATTTTCATTCTTCGGTTTGTAGACTTGGTTCCCTTTCTAGAATTTCCCTTTGAATGGAGGTCTAGGTGCCTGGATCTGGGATTTTTCAAGTCTAACGATCTGGCTCATCATTTCCTCTTGATTCTTCATGATTCCATCCACGAAAGATTGCAACTTGTTGATACTGGTGCAAAGATCTGAAGTAGGTTCAACATTATGTACTACTTTCTGCTTGGTGTCTATTCTCCCCCTAGGGTTAGCAAAGGGCTCAATCTTGGATGAAAGGAGATTTCCTTCTATCTTGGTAGTTATCTCTTGGGCTTCCTAGTTGGCCATTGAAATATCTGGTGTAAATATGAACAAGGTAATCATATTTTGGATGATGGCTTATAGGAATTGTTTCGAGTAACGCTTCGAATCTGGTGTGAAATTCCTGAATGGACTCATTCTCATACTTGGAAACGATATTTAGTTGAGTGAGGAGCATGTTAGGGTATTCTTTGATGCTCCACCTTTTGAGAAATATTTTCTCAACTCTATCCATGGTCTTGATGCTTCCATAAAAAAGACTGAGATACCAACGTCTTGCAACATCATAAAGGGTAGAAAAAAATAACTTCATGACCAAGTCTTCAACATCATCACTGATGGGGTGAAGCTAAAAGAATGCCCAAAAGTTACTCATATGATCTTCGGCACTAGTGGCATTAGTTCCAGTAAACTTAGGCAACCACTTCTCATACTTGGGTGGCATTTGCCTAGGGTAGCCTGGTATAGTTGACATGTCTAATGGATTGAAAAGAGTAGATGACCATTCTCGTTGATTGTTAACTGGGTTTGTAGTACTGGTCTGAGAGGTAGACATGTTTAAAGGAAGTCTCTTTCCAAAAAGTGACTTGACAACAGGTGAATTCAAAGGAGGCTTCCTTCTGAAAGATAAAGGAGGATTATTGAATATCCTTTTGGTTTGTGGAGTCTCCAGATAATTTTCCTGAAACTATCAAAGAATAGGGGGATAAAATATTAGTGGATTCATCAAGTAAGATTGTAGGAAAAGGTCTTCGAGCAAGGCTTACCAAAAGATTTTTCATTGAGGAAGATTGAATCAATGCTCCCCGACAACAGTGCCAAAATGTTATCACACAGTTTGTAGTTTAGGTTAAAGGCTAAAGGATAGAGGGAAAATTTACATAACAGGAACCTTCCCCACCCAATGTTACCTCAATGGGGAGGTTCCTTCTATTTAGGGAGGTTAGCCTAGGGGAGACGTCCCTGATAACCTGGATTTTTGAAGAGGCTAAGGTATAAAGTCAAGATCAAAGTTTCCCCCTCACAAGTTACCACCAAAGTCAGACAGTCAACTAATCAACCAATAAGAAAGTGTATGCTCAAATGAAAACACCTTCCCGGAACAAGACAACAATAATACAATATATATTCAGGCTATAACTCAATGGGTTAGTACTTCAATGACTATCTGATATCAATTAATAAGCAATGTAAAACAATAGATACCAATGAAGTCAATGTTTTATCAATTAGATATGGAAAAAGAATCAATTCATCAATAACTATCAAGATGATCAAGATAACAATGTATCCAATCAACACTTTGCTCAATAAATGCTTTAAATCATCATTTAATTGTTTGTATTTAACACTTGTTGCATCAAGATGAGATAACCAACTGTGACATCAGCCCTAATTAGGTTAGTTTGTTAGTTAGGGTTTCAAAATTTAGAGTTTTGAGAGTGGTTTTGTACACTAGGAATTCAATGTTGGAGGTTAGAGATCAGTGCCTTCTGGTATATGGTGTCCAACAAGATAAGGGCACAAGGTTTTGAAAGGATGAAGACTTAAATACTAGAGGGAAGTGTTCTAAAGTGCTACAAAGGCAGGGCCCTAGAATCAAAACCCTAGGGGAAAGAGGCTCACTCTCGTGTTTCTTATGCAAGGTCTCATGCTCTTTCCTCCTTCCTTAGGTCAACTTAGCAAAATGGCTAGCATAAATGATAAATTTAACCAATGGATGAGGTGAGAGAAAGTGTTGTAAGGACAAGGCCTTCAAACCCTAGAAGATGATGGCCCTAGGTGTAGATAACCTAGGCCTAGGACATCACCCCCTTTTCAACCTATAAAATTCAATGCTAGTTAAAGGGAAGAAACAAGATGAGTGTAGCAAAGGCTAGGCTCAATCCTCATTCTTCAATGGACATGAAACAAGGACCTACTTGTGTGCTTGTTACCTAGGGTTTTAAATCAACAATTTAATAAGCAAATGCAAAAAATTAGACCTACAACCATTCAATTAAGAAGTTTTGCAAGAAAATCACTTACATACCATGAAGAAAGCATATAAAAACCCTAGTTGTAAACCTTCCTTGGAGAGAAATGCCAAAAGATGCCAAAAAATCCTTCCAATAACAAGTGTGCCTAACTTACAAAGAAACAATACCCTAGGAGGGTGGAAAAATTAGACCTCACAAGTGTGAGTGAGTTTTGTTATGTCAAATGAGGGAAAAACATCCTCAATATATAGTATCTCATGACCTTTAATTTAAATTAGGTCTTTAAAAATAGCTGACAAGGGTAATAACCAAAAATCATATTGTTTTACATTAAACTATTAAATGAAACCCTAAATGAGCAATAATAAAGATGTCTAGCCCCTTTGAGGGAGACGTTGGCCCTTTTTAGGGAAAAACACAACACTAGATGACAAACGTTGGCCCTCTCTGGGCCTCCAAAATTTTCCACACGTGAAAAAATGCTCTTTCAAGGTGCCATACACTAGAGGTGATGTCATGGCTCCTAGATGATGTCCTGGGGCATTATAATGCACAAGTTCCACCTGTATTGGGTCAACCCCCCTGGGACGGGCTCAGCCAAGGCGTCCTAGATGAAAACACCCTCCTTCTTCTCTCATGCAAAGGCTTGACCAATCATTGTCCTGTCTCTTCCCCTGATGAGTTCCCAAAAACCATTTGATGGGCTCTTTAGCCCCATGGAGGTCCAAACTAATCATCTCCCCATGTGTACTGGTCCACTTGGTACCTGTCCATCGGGCATGGTCCTACACATCAAAAAATTCTCCCTCCATGGCCTCATTAGTCCTAGGGATCATAGAAATTTCAATCATATTTCATCATTAATTTTATCAAAGGCATGCATAAAACCCCTAGCATATCATCCAATAGCTCAAATACATTACAATGACCTACTATGCAAAGCTGAAGAAAAAGACAAAATTCCCTATTGGGCCATCATCCATAAGAAAAGGAAAGTTTCCAGAGGATATCATCCAAGCCATGTAACACAAGGTGGTGTGGTCAAAGGATGTCTATACATAGTGAAAGACAAGGGTGATATTATCCGTGGGTGCCTTTGTAGGAGGTGAGTTGTACCTATCATGGATGCAATTCTTTCCAAGCCCTTTATTGCCTTCATTCTTTCTTTTCTTTATTACTTTTTCTTTATTTTTATTTCAAGGTCTAACTAGAGGACACTACCTTGGTGTGGTGACCAGAGTTGATAGTGTTACCCACAAATACTTTCACAGAGATGATAAGGTTGGCTTGTGATGAGAGCCCCTTTCCCTTGGCCATGCAACCAAAGGTCACTGCCCTGGTGTGGTAACCAGATAATGGAAATGTCATACTGTTATGTACCCATGAACATAATGGGTTGGTTCGTGATGAGACCCGCCATCCTCTTGTCTAGGTCTTTTTTTGTCATTTTCTTTGGGTCCCTCTTGTTTCTTGTTGAGAGGCTTTTTATTGCCTTCTCGGGGATCCCTGGGTGAGGCATCTCTAGGTTTTGTTTTTTATGGATTTTATCTCTTACCAACTACTTTTACCCCCTAGGCCTTTATCCGCTTCTTCCCACAAGATAAGGTGTAACCCCACAAATAGGTCATCCTAATGTCTGGACTCGGGGAATGGGATAGATGAGTGGGAGATAATATGTAAGAATGATGATATGATGGGAGTGGATGATTTCTCTTCAAAATCCCCCCAGGTGGCTAACCAAAACCTATGGGTACAATCTTGCTAGGGTACCCTATCAATCCCCCCAACCATGGTCAAGTGGGTTAATGTAAGATCCAAGAAGTCATCTGAAGGTTAGAATGATCAAATATGACACATACCATGATACCTAGACCAATTACCTCATGGAGAAAGAGTCTTCTCCGATACAAGTCCAAGCTGAAGGTGATGGATGTTGTTGCTGCTGACAAGACAAGTCTGATGAAGAAGAAGAAAGATGGGCACTCCAGGGCCATACTCAGGTCAATCCTGCTCTCGGTACTCCATGTCTAGGACTTGTGGGCCTCGAGACATGATCTCCTAGTTATCCCTAGAAATCGGGGATAACAAGCAGGATTGTCATCTGCATATTCTCCAAGTTTAGGAAGGACATCTTCCCAAACTTTAATGTCTGGAAAAGTGTTTGGAAAACCATAAACATTTGTAAATTCCAGAGGAGCAAACCTTGCAGCAATCCAAGCGGCGAACGAATCCGACATTTTGAGACCATTGGAGTGACTAATGAATCATGTAGAGTCTTTGAACCAAGGATTTTTCAAGTGAATGATCATAGCCAATTGAATGCCTATCCCTTGTTCACCATCAAGAAATAGATATTAAATTTTTGTTGTATCCTAGGGAAGATAACTTCCTTCCTTTGTCCCTGGCAATGGCGCCAGAAAATGTTGTCGCAAGAGTTGGATCTAGGATTTAATAGAGCCAAGCCTTAGCACATTTTAAATGAAATGATTTTTTTCAATCAGACTTGACTTGGGTTGCTTGCAAGTGAATTCTGAGTTAACCACAAACCACTTTTGATTAGAAGCTATCCCTTCCAACACGAGAGGGAGCTCTCGAATATATGTCATGATAGGATGTTCAATAATCTTAATAGTGGGTAGATATGTGGATAACAAAAAGTTTTGAGATTTTTAGGGTTGATGAGTTGGACTGGAAAGTAGTCCATTGGGCATGGAGTCAAATGATCAAGCAAGTAATAAGAGTGTTTTGGCAATGGAGATCCATGGAGAAAAGGCAAGGTAGAAGATGATTACAAAGGGAAGTATTTATAAAAAGTATGGCAGCAGAATAAAGACAAAACATGTCAAAATGCAAGGAGCACTTAGAAATGAGTGAATTCCAAGCATAAATCAGTAGAAAGAGATAGTTGGGATAGAGCATCTTTAAAAGGATGAATTCTGAACCTTTAGATATCTGCAGTAAATAACCTATAACCTATCCTGAAATAGAGAATATAATAAATGGATGAATTCCATTACAAACACATGTTACAAATCAAGAATAAAAAGTGAATGGAATAGTATGAAAACTGAGCAATAGACAAACCATGTAACCAACATCACAAGAATCTCTGTAGTAGATCAAAAATGACTCTGCACTCTTATATTTAAACAGGAAAACACATGCTACAGCCCAAGAGTAATACTCCTGTGTTTCTCTTTCCTCCCTCTTTTACAAATATGCCTCGTATATCTATTGAGGTCTAAATCCTCTCTAATCTCAAAGATAACAACAATTACAACCAATTCTTGAAACCTTTTTCCATAGAAAATGGGTCAAACTACCGAAAAATAAGGCTGCGGTTATGGCTCTGTATCTCTCGAATAGTGATAGTTGTGTATAAACTAAAAGAGGATTTTGTGCATCTATTTATTCTTAGCAAAAAACTCTCTCAGTTCCCTTAGAACCCTTTTCATTTTCCCCAAATCTGCATTTAACAAACATGTGTCAAAACAGGAAAATATGAAATCCAAAAATTAGGGCCTAGAGATGGATTCAATTCTCCCAATATGTGACACCTTTAGGAAAATTGAAAGAGGATAATTATCTTTGATGTGTTAGGCACAACATCCTCCAACCGTTTCTCAAAATGATACACTAGTCACTCAAAATCCTCATTTGAAAATGATGACTCAGCACAGTAAACAATGACACATTTCTGAAAACGAACCTCATATTGTGGGGGCCTTTTGACTGCCTTACCAAGCTCAAAATGAAATTATTAAGACACCATTGGACAACTTAGGATTTTTAGATGTCTATCGACTATTTGAATGCGAAAAACGACCTCTCCACGAATGATAAAATTGTGTTTTTCTAATGCAGTTTTGCATATGAATGGAGTCCCGATTTTGGGTTTTTGAGATTCGGGGAAACAAAGAAGTGGTTATTAAAATCTTCACATCGGCCAAATCCCCAATGGACAAATCCCTGAAATAGATTTCAGCTTTTACATTGCACTCTTTCGGGCCTTCAAGTTTCAGGTATCATGTCCTCAAGAGTTATGACATGCAAGGAATCCCGAATTGCGAAATCGCGATGGGATTAATTAGATGATAATCATTTGTTTTAATCTCTTAATTAATCACGATTAGCAATTAATATTTAACCTTTCATGCATTTAAGTGTCAGGACTTCGATAATACTTGATGCGAGAAATCCCGAAATGTGAAATTGCGATGAGATTTATTAATGTTAATCTTTCTTAATCTTTATTTGACCTGGCTTATCCTTTAATACTTTAGTGAATTCGGGGATCGAGGCTATGGTTATTAAAATATCTATGTTAGCCAAATCCCTGATGGAAAAGAACCCGGTCTCGTGAGATTTTTCTCCATGTGGCTTAATGCTCGGTGTATGTGGTCGTTCCACTGTCAATGCGTCCATTCATTCTCCTTGTGACTCAATGCTAGAACATATGGTACATTTCTTTGATTCTCATGTGAACCCTGTCTTTGGATTTTTCGTGAGTTGGATTGAGACTGTTATACTGTTGTGGCATTTGGGGCTGATTTTGGTGTTATTTGACTGAAGATGACAGGTAGAGAGCATTTTTTGATGTGCATGATAGATAGATGGTTTTTTTCTCATATCTACACTTTCGGTAGTTAAACACTATAAATTTTTTCTCTCGTAAGTTACCGAAAGCCAAAATTTCAATATTGTTACAATAGCAGCCATAGTGCATGCTCTGAGGAAATGGAGACACTACCTTATGGGAAGGAGGTTTGAGCTAAGAACATATCACAATGGTTTTGAAATATTTATTTGATCAGCCAAATCTAAATGCTAGACAAGGCAGATGGTTAGAATTTCTAAGAAAATATAAATTTGATATAAAGCATATCAAAGGAAAAGAAAATAAAGTTGTTGATGCACTCAGTAGCAGGGTGCATGAACTATGTGCTATAGCCATCAGGATGTATCAGACTGATGTTAAAAGAAAAATTCTAGAGGCTGGAAATATAGATCTGCAGTACAGAGAATTGGTAGCAATGCTACAATAGGGTAAGATAATTTGGAAGATGGATATTTATAAGTTGGGAGTAGATAGAATACTGTTGCACAAGAACAAAAATTTTGTACCAAATGTTCAGGACTTGAAACGTATAATTTTCCATGAGATGCATAATGCTCCTTATGCAGGGCACCTTGGATATCATAAAATCGTAACAATGGTCAAGAGCCAATACTTTTGGCCAGGTATGAAGAGAGAAATTGCAGAATACATCGCTAGGTGTATGGAATGCCAGAAAGTTAAAACAGAGCATAGGCACCCAGCAGGATTGCTGCAACCATTTCCCATTCCCAAATGGAAGTGGGAAGTGATGACAATGGATTTTATTATGGGATTGCCCAAAACATGCAAGATACATGATTCAATTATGGTAGTGGTGGACAAGCTTACAAAAGCTGTCCATTTTATTCCACTAAAAACTACTAACAAGGCAATAGATGTCACTAATATTTTAATGAAGGAAGTGGCACGATTGCACGGAATTCCTAAAATGATTGTGTCTGACAGAGACCTGAAATTCACCTCAAATTTTTGGAAAGGATTGTTCAAAGAATTTAGAACGAATCTGAACTTTAGTACAACTTACCATATTGAGTCTGATGGACAGACAAAAAGAGTGAACAGGGTGATAGAAGATATGTTGAGAATGTATGTGATGGACAAACCATCAAAATGGGAAGACTACCTACATTTAGTATAATTTGCTTATAACAATGGGTATCAGGCATCATTGAAAATGATCCCATTTGAAGCACTTTACAACAAAAGGTGCAATACTCTAGTAAGATGGGATAATCCAGCTGATAGAATAGTAGTCGGCCAAAATTGCTCAAGGCGATGGAGGACCAAATGTTAAAAATTAAGTAGAATTTGAAAGTTGCCCAAGACAGAAAGAAAAGTTTTGCTGATAAAAATAGAATCCACAGAGAATTCGAAGTGGGTGATCATGTTTTCCTGAAAGTGAAAGCTAATAGGAGCTCCCTGAAGCTGGGAAGCTGAGCTAAGTTAGTAGCCATATTTTTTGGACCATTTGAAATCCTAGAGAGGATTGGTCCAGTTTATTATATGATTGCATTGCATGCATCTATGTCTGTTCATAATGTCTTCCATGTATCATTTCTAAATAAATATATACCCGATGTTAATCATGTTATTGATTGAAATTTTATTTAGGTGGAGCAAGAAGGCACTTTCTAAGTTTATCTGGTGCGCATCCTGGATTGAAAAATCAAACAACTTTGGAATCGATCCATAGGGCTTGTAAAGGTCCAATGGACCTGGTACGGACCTGAAGACGCTACTTGGGAGCATGAGGATGCAATGAGGATAGAATACCAGCATATTTTTGAAGAATTTTGAGAATTTTGTTGTATATCGGTACATGATGCACTGAGGACAATGGATAAACAAGGGGAGAGGATTGTAATATCCCTCGACCGAACCCAAATTTAAATATAATCCAAGAATATTTAATCTAGTGAGATGTTTATACATCATTTTTGTAATACACCTTTCATGGCATGGTGTGCGCATATACTACGCAGTAAAGGGATGTAATGTGCACATTTTTGAATACCACACACAATTACTAAGGTGTGTGCAACCTTAAATACAGAGGATACAATGCACAGTAACTAAGTTCATGCAATATTAGGGTCAACAAACCTTTGTGTATATAATATTCATTATAGGCTAGTGAGCAAGTATTATAAGCCAGAATGTTTATGTCTTGGAATTAGGCCAGCGCGCCTAGATGTTAAAGGCTAGAGCACCTAATTTGTACATGACTCATGATTAATATAAAATACATCACTGCACACAAATCAACCACGATAAAAGAGATGGGGGACTGGACTTCACCAGTTAGGGAAAGGGAGGGCCAAAAGTCAAGGGAATATTATATTAATATTTCCTAAAACATAAAGTATGGATAATTAGTTTATCCTAAGTTCTAAAGTTGGGGACAAGTGGACAAAAGTAACTTCTGATATGACAAGTGTCAATTTGGGGACATGCATTCATATCATGGGGAAACTTAGCTCAGGGGGAATGTTTTTCACAAAGAGATACCTTACGAATGGGGGAAGGGGAACCAGCAGGCTGAGCATCACTTTTTGACAAAGAGTTCACAATGATTCTGAAACACACTCAGTTATACAGTCAATGACTCCATGACCATTGCATTCATACATTTTGTTATCCTTGAGATAACCATGTCACCTTTCTGAAGCCTGTTTCCCCATCCTTTTTTGGTTGGTGTACCTGGTTATCTTGGAGCGGGATTGAAGAAACAGGTTTTCAGGCCCGTGAGCAGTTCTCCAGGTGAGAGAATTCAATTATAATGCATGCAACCATATTCCCTGTCATTGTTTAAAGAAAAAAACCAACTAGTCACCCCCCCTTCAAACCTTGCTCAAAAATTGCACTGCTCACTGTCACTCAGAGCCCAAGCTCTGATACCATGTAGAAAATAAATGAAAAAATTAGCAAGTACTAAGTTCTATAATACACTTATCAACCTAGAGATAATTGTCTTAAATGAACTTTAATATCATTCATAACATACCATAAGAATAAATACACATTGCTAAGAACTTTTTCAGTGTAATAAACACAATGAACAATAATCACTCAACCATGAAATACACATAAATTTAGGCAATGCCAGGGAATGTGGGGAAACCCAATGAGAGAGAGATCATTTAGCATCTTTAGGAAATTTGTATCAGTAGAAAATAATAAAACCCAACAAAAGAAAACCACTTACATCCACAACACTTCCCCTCTAAATGTTGTCTATAAACTTGTTCTCAATGATTTGTATGACATGTATGAACCAGTTGTACCAACACATAAAAAAACGTGCCAAAACTATACTATATGAACAACAACAAAAAATACCTCCCAATAGCAAGAAAAATACCAACAAATACCTCATCTTACATGCAACAATAATATCTCACAAACAACCTCCCTTTCCTATGTTGTACGAACTGTAAAGACTATATGTATCTGTATAGTACGACCTCCAAAATAGAAAAAAACTCTAACACAGTTAAACAACAGATTGCCTTGGGATTTTTTCCCTCTTTATTCTTGGGAAATGTGCCTGTATTCCTCCCTTCCCTCATCAAGCTATCTCTCTCTCTCTCTCTCTCAATATTTTCTCTTGTGTCTTGCAAACTACCCTAGGTATTCTCTTATAATTTGAAAGTGACACTTCACCTTCTCCAACTCTAATGACCAAGATCTAATATTTCCTTTACAAGATCAAGGTACATGATTCATTCCCTCCAAAATAAATCACTTTAAAATATTAAAGTACATTTTCACTTTATGACATAAGCGCACTTTATGAGATAATGTCACTTTAATATTAGAAGGTACAATTTATTAAAAATTCACTTACATAAAATAACCACTTTATCACAACTTTATGAAAAACCATTACAAAGTCAAGTGTCTAGTAGTGTAGGTACAATGTTACTTCTGCATACAAGAAAAAAATGTGGAGTACCTCCCGAGATAAAAATCTAACATCTCTCTCTCTTTCTCTCTCTCTCTATATATATATACCCTTGTCTCTCCACCTTCCTCCCTTGATCCCGTCTTCACTACTCCCATATC
>JZKD02S1673255.1:194350-243034 GCA_000966675.3 Picea glauca
CTCCATATCTCACTCTATCCCTCCCTCTCCCCCTCACTCTCTTGATTTGTCCCTCACTCCATCCCTACCTCTCTACCCAAACTCCCCCCTCTCTCTCCTCCCCACTCCCCTCCCTTCTCTCCCTCTCTACCTATGCTAATATCTCTCTCTATCTCTCTCTCTCTCTCTCTTGTAGAAAATAAATGAAAAATCAGCAAGTACTAAGTTCTATCATACACTTAGAAAACTAGAGATATATATCTTAAATGAACTCATATATCAGTTAGAAAATACCATAAGTAGAAATACACATTGCTAAGAACTTTTGCAGTGGAATAAAAATAATGAACAATAATCACTCAACCATGAAACACACAAAAATTTAGACAGTGTCAAGGAAAACCCCAATGTGGGGAAACCCAATGAGAGATAGATATTTAATTAGCTTTAGGAAAGTTGTATCACCATAAAATAACAAAACCCAGTAGAAGAAAACCACTTACATTAAAAAAATTGCCCCTCCAAACATTGTCTAGAAAAATGTTCTCAATGAATTGTACGGTCTCTATGGCCCAGTTGTACCAGCACACAAAAAAACATGCCAACACTCTATTATATAGACAAAAACACAAAAAATCCCACAATAGTAAGAAAAATAGCAACATATTCCTCAATTTGTGTGCAACAAGACTATCTCTCAAACATTTCCCCTTTCCTCTACTATATAGAATATATAGACTGCACAGATCCATACAATATGGCCTCCAAAACAATAAAAAAATCCAACACATTTACACAACAAATTTCCTTTGGATTTATGCCCTCTTTTTTCATGGGAAATGTTCCCATATTCTTCCCTTCCTCTTCAATCTATCTCTCTCTCTCTCTCTCTCTCAATATTTTCTCTTGTGTCTTGCACACTACCCTAGGTATTCTCTTATAATCTGAAAGTGACCCTTCACCTTGTCCAACTCTAAATCTAATGTCCAAGATCTAATCTTGCCTTTACAAGATCAAGGGACGTAATTCATTCCCTCGAAAATAAATCACATTAAAATATTAAAGTACATTTTCACTTTATAACATAAGTGCACATTATGAGATAAAGTCACTTTAATATTAGAAGTTACACTTTATTAAAAAGACACTTACATAAAAGAACCACTTTATCACAACTTTATAAAAATCCATTAGAAAGTCAAGTGTATAGTAGTCTAGGTACAAGGTTACTTCCACATACAAGACAAACATGCATAGTACCTCCTGAGATAAAAATATAACAGTACCTATTAGTGAGGGATGTACTCATTGTCATCACCATCATCCAGTCCCATCACATTGTTCTCAGTAGGAGCTCCCTCTGAACCTAGAGCCAACCTGGAGCCATCCTCAACAACTACACAAAAATTGAACTAGAAGACATCCCCCTGACAGCTATTCCAAACCTTGAGCTCTTAGGAGAATCCACTCCACACTGAGCATCGGTTTGATCACACCAGTTGAGCCTCCTGTCGGTGCTTAGAAGAGACTCCCTCTCTTCTCTTGGAATGCAAGGCTGAATCCTTGAGTCCACTGTTGTCTCAGAAGCCTCCTGCTCCTCATTCAATGTTGAATCATATCTTGAAGGTTGTCCTCAGAACATGTACAACATGTGCACCCAATCACCAATTGGCTATGGTTCCACCAAATCCACTCCCTCCCTGTATATAAATACATGTTCCTTCTTGAAAAATGTATAATATCCAACATCCTCCAAGGATGAGACTGTGATGTAAGATAATTGCTTTCAAAGTCAAAGAAGCAAGCGTGGAGGCAGGGATATGACATCTCATCATGATAGAATTTCAAATCAACACTTAACTCAGAAACATAATGAGTTGTTGAGATATTTTGGAAACAATTTTTTTTAATATATCTTGTTTGTAAAGTCTTATACGACTGTAAGGAGTTGCAGATAGAGAGTGGAATACCTTATCTGTTAATAACTAATAGTTAATGTAATAGAAAAAAGTACATAATTGCTAGAAACTGATAGGGTAAGTTTTGGACAAGGTGGGGAAGTGTTGGAGGAGCCACTCCCTAGATAGTTTTATTGTTGTGTTGTATTAGGAGATAACACAAAGTATAAGAGAGTAGCAAAGTAGATAGGAATAAAGATGTAGTAAATAACTGTAATACTATGTAACTTATCTCATGAATGAATAGACCAAACATAATTGTTCCAATTCCTTGGAAAGTTTTCATTATGATGTGTGATTGAGTGAATGATATATTTTGTATGTGTTTTAGTTCATTTTGTTTATGTATGATTTTCTAGGGTTGATCATATGAATTTCTGATGAACTGGATAAGTTTCAATCCTCTCTCTTTTGAGAACTTATATGCAAGGAGTGCATCTCGTATGCAAGGAGTGCGTCGACAGAGTCTTGAATTGGCTCAGAAAAGTTCAGAAGAAATGATGGGAAATTATAACAAGTGCAATGAGTGCACAGAGTCAAGGAGCGAATGAGTGTCAAAGAACCAGAATAGAGAAGTGCAAGGAGTGCGGGAATCCAGAGAGTGCATGAGAGATCAGAATCCTCAAGGGGATCAAGCTCATAAGAGATAACAGGGATAAATATTCAAAGGGAGTGAGGCTCTGAATATTTCACGAGTTATCGGTCAATATCCATCCAAGAGAGAGCGAGATTGTTCCATATTGTTGGATCTGGGAAAAGCGTGTGATATTTAAGTCTCTTGGTGTGCATAGGAGAGAAGACTACCAAAGTGTCAAAGTCCTGAACTGATTAGGGACCGTTTATCATCAAGAGGGATAGGTGGTGAAAGATCTACAACTTCAAAGAAGAAGGACTTCAGAGATTTTGTAGACAAGGAGGAGGTGAAATCGCCAAAGAGACAAAGTAGATCCTGACCATTGGTCACCAAGAGGTATGTGTCAACATATCAAAGACTTCAGGTGAAAACACTAAGAATTTAAGTGGACAGGAGTTGAAACTACTGAGGCCCGAAAATCTGAAGTGATTTACAGTCATCAATCTATGGAAGACATGCATCGACAGAACGTTGAATTCGAGTGAAACACTCCAGGAGAAAGAGAGTGTGCAAGAGTTGAAACTCTCAAATCCCGAATGGCGAAGTGAATCGTAGTCGTCTGATTTAGGAGGACACGGAACATAAATCCATTGTCTTTGGGTGAAAGCACTCTGGGAGGAATGAGTGCCCAGGAGTTTGAAACTCCTGAAACCTAAATATTCAAAGCTAGTCTTAGTTGTTGATCTGTGGGAAACATGTGTCGATAGATCGTGAATTCCATGGGAAAGTGAAGGTAGGAATTTGAAACTCCCAAATCCCAAATTTCCAAAACAAATTGCTACCGTTGATTTGAAAGGCATATGCATCAACAGATCATGGAAGTCTGGGACAGAGTGCTCCAGAGAGAAGGAAGGAAAGGAGGTAAATCAATGGTCACACTTAATTATGGGGACAAAAGGTGCTTAGACTTTAAAAATATGAGAGAGGGATGCAATCAAAACCATGGTATTGCAAAAGGGACACGTGGAGATTGGTAGTGAATTGCGGGGAGAAAATCAGTGTGGTATCAAACCAATATTGGCCATGCCTGCAATCATGTGTTTATGTGAGGTTATAGCCCAAGGTCACATCCAGGGAGGGGCTAATGGAAAAGGGGCTAGCACATAAAACTTGATATTTCAACGGTGCAAAGGGAGAGGTTGCAGGTGTCATATAACCTGCACCAAAAGGAGGAAAGGGCATGTGTTTAATCACAAATTGAGACCATCAAGGTTTCAGAGAGTTGATTTGGCTCAAAGAATCAAAGATCCTTGATTGGGAGGTCACGTAGATCGAAGGAGATTAGGGGGGTTTCCTCAAGTGGTATCAGAGATATTGGAGTTTTTTGCAGACAACAAACAAATGAGAAAGGAGATAAATTAATATCATCAGTAGTATCAAGATTTGATTATGTTTATAGACATCAAAATGTGAGGCAGTGGAATCATGATACCCAGAAGATGCAGAGTGAATCCAGAAATGGATGAAGAAATAAGATGACTCAGAATGAGGCTGGATGCCATGGAAACAATGCAGAGGAGAGAACTAGACACTGGGGATAACATTGAAGCTGAAAGTGAAGAGATAGAGGTCGAAGAAAATGTAGCCAAGGATGTTGCAAAAGACCGCATATTGAAAGTTATTTCGAGAATAGGAGCTAGAGAAAAGATAAAGGTACCAATGTATGAAGGCAATTTATAAGTTGAAGAATTGTTGGACTGGGTACGTGCTATGGAAAAGTACTTTGATTATGAGGATATCAAAGAAGAGAATATGGTGAAGCATGCAGTGACAAGGCTGAAGGGTCACACAACACTATGGTGGGACGTGTTATAGCCCTATAATTTATAGGATCAACTAGTGATAAATATTTATTCCTCTAAGTGTGTTTGATTTGCAAATAATTTTCCATTATGTAAATGATTTGAAAATAAAGAGAAAAGAAAGAGAAAAGAAAAAGAAAGAAAAAGAAAGAAAAGAGGGCATAAAATAAATTGAATAAAGCCCCATGCAATAACAATGACTTGGTCCATACAGTTTAAGCATGGCCAAGTCCTTTAAATTGATGTTGATAGGATTAGTGAATGAGCTTGGCTAAACTGTTTAATCTTAGCCAACTAGATAGGTTAGCTAGTGAAATAAATTTGATCAAACAGCCTAATCTTGGTCAGATAACCTTAGGACAGAGTAATTTCTTAGTCCAATAATTTAAGCTCAGCTAAATGTCATAGGTGAGTAGGTTATAGAATAGGTTAATCAGTTTTGTTTCAATAAAACATGCATGATGATCGATGTATTTTCATATCTTTGATTTTTGGGAGTGTGTTGTCTAACCCCCACGGTGACAAAAAGTAGGGAAAGTTGAACGAAACCCACAAAAATCACTAAGCCTAAGTTTCCACTGCATATATGATTTCGCACTTACTGATTAAAAAGTGCACATAGATCTACGACTGAGGTATTGGTGCCTAGATCTATGGTCGAGAAGAAGTTTCGAACCCCCCCCCCCGACCGTTCTGCCTTTAATGGTGGGGGAGGGGGGGTCTAGAATGGGAATTACCAAGTGCACACAGATCTATGGTTATCCTGAAGGTGCCCAGATGGATGGTCTACCAGATATTCCAGACCCCCCTAACCATTCTTCTTTTAACGATGGGGGGGGGTCCCAGAATGGAGTGATTTTTCCTGGTGGGCCACATCGCAACATGTCGCTGGTCTATTGTGTCACATCTCTTCCCTTCTAACATACTTCCACCACCTCATGTTGTCACATCTCAATATCCTCTCCACCTTTCTTATACATTCACCCATTACATGTCATGTCTCCTTCTTCACTCCCCCAATCATCATCCTCCATGTTATTCCAGTACACACATCATGCGTCCTTCTCCTGCCTTCTCACATTCTTAAGGATTCGTTGACAATTTATTATAGGCCACGCACCCATTAGCCTGATGACCTGTCACCCGTGCCCAATAGATACCCATTCACTCAAAATTAACCCCTATCATGCCATTGATGAACTTTTCACCTTGTCCACACACCAGACAATTTATTCCCCTTATTTGATCCAGCCATCCATGCAGCCATAGCCATTACCCACTAAAATTTTTGTTTGAATTGTAGGTACCTTTCACAGTTATGGCACCAAAGTCCAAAAAAGAAGAAGCCGAGGAAAATCTTTTCCTCCCACCTTCTGTCGATCTCGATATGATCCCATTGGCCAACAAGGATTATCTTATCTCATAGATGAAGTGAGAATTCGATTTCACAGAGTTGCAGTCATGTTTTAAAGACACCTTCTTGGATCAGAGCGATGAAATTGGGATCTGGGAGTCAAATCTTCATCTATATCTCTTTCCCCAAGTCCATCATTTCCTTGAATTCGCCGTCAAATTCCAGGCTCATTACCTCCCTGACCAGACAGTCGTAGTTTCATCATCAGGAGAGACCATGTTCTTTATCATGCCAGAGGACATAGATCAGATGATGCAGATAGCCAAGACCGAATCTGCCTCTCCTTTAAACCTTGAAATCCTAACAGAGTTGTATCAGAAATTGTCCTTTCCTCAAAGGGCCCAGATCTTCGATCTTTTTCTCCCATAGGATGCTCAAGTCCCTAAGAAAAACCCCAGTATCATTCTTCCCTATTCTCGAGAAGGGGGAACAAAGTTATTTCATCACTTTTCTTCCTGCTTGCCTAATTTTCAGACGAATGGGTGGATAAAACTATATTAGGTTTCCTGACCATTTTTTTGGCTAAGGAACGTGCCACCACCCAGTTTGACTATAGTTTTTTCTTGGCAAAAAACATCCATGACCAGTTTTCAAAATTCGCCACAGAGGGCATGTTCCGGTATTCCACAATACTAGAGTACATGTTCATCTTTTTTCAAGAGGAAAGGTTTTCTTTCCTGATGTAGGAAATGGACAAGGACGAGAAACCATAGGCAGTAACCCAATGGACTTCACTTCTCAAAAGGAACTCCATGGAGTTCAATTTCAAACAGTTCATTGATATTTTTTATCATCCGGTGGTGAGCATGCTTAGTGGGAAACTAGAGCCAAGGATAAATGAAGAGATCCAGAGAATCTTACATTTCTCGGACCTTGCAAAGATAGGATATTGGTTCTTGTATCAAGACCACATAGAAATTAGAGTGTATGTATGTGATTTGGCTCCATAAAAATTACCCAAATATCTACATGTTCAGATATTTGCACTGTAGTATATTCGCCAGATGATAAATTCAGATGATATTCACTTTTAACTACAATGGTCGAGCCGCTGGAGAAGAGGCAAAAAATATATTAAAGGAAATGAAATTCAACACTAGTTTTATTTGGAAATATGATCCAAGTGGGATCATCACAGAAATCAAGTCCCAAAACAAAAGTGCTCAGTATGCTCGCACACTTAAACTAGAAATTGAGAAGTATGTAAATCAGACACAGTGGGAAGAGAACACCTTGGAATACACTAAACAACATTCTCCCTTAGTACTGACTTCCCAGACTGTCACTCCACTAGTACCAATGGAAAAAAGACCAAGGAATGAAATTTCTCTTTTGGTCACCAAAGTAACAGCGGAGGAATTTTAGTTATAGAGTAAAAAGTCTAAGACCATTCATATTGTTCCCAGGTCTGTGGAAGAATATATTCATCCTTCCAAAGGGGTTAAAGGAGTAGATACACCAATTCCTTCAGTCAATTGTCAAACAATCTCTACTTTTGCTTCAAAGAAGTAGACTGATATAACTATGGCCACCCAATTTCCACAGGGATCCACAAAGATGAACATCTTTGAAAAATATGATATGATTAAGAAGAGAAACTAGACACTGACCAATAGCACTTCTGCTCAATTATGGAAGCAGACGTCCACTACCCAACACAGATTGTTATGATCTTTCGACACATAAAAAGGAAGAATACATCTTGCATTTCTGCAGGCACAAGTACCTCAACCCCAAACAATTAGTGACTAAGAAAGGTCAACCCTTGTGTTTGATACAAAACAAGTTCATCCAGCTAACCATATGGATCTGCATAGACAAACTGGTGAAATGGTTTTCTCCACTTTGGCCCATGCTTCCTCTACAGCTGCAAAATTACAAGTAGCTCTAAACAATGTTTAGACCCAGTTGAAACTGGAAAATATATCCTCTTTTGCAAAGGATGATAGGATAAAATCCATAGAGGAATTGGTAGTCAATATCGGGTATGATCCCTCGAATTTGAAAGGAATAGAGGAGTTGTTAAAGAAGAATAACGTTGATATAGCATCTCTAAGAAAACAATTAAAATTTCCACCCACAGAGGATGCACAAGCTACGGAGATCCCTGAGACACAAGGAGAAAATGATGAAATGATCAAGTTGATCATAGAGCAGAACGCACAGCTAAAATAAATGGAAGCACAGTTGGAAAGGTTGGTAAAAGAGAAGGAACAATAAACACCAATGGAAATCATTCCATTGAGTGCAGTTCCACTCACCGGAGTCAGCACAACTACTGTAGCAACAACCACCATAAAAGAAATTCCCTCAGCCACCCCACTGTCAGCTCTGGAAAAGATAATGGAGCTTGACAAATCCATGGAGGAGATGAACTTACAAGAAACAGATATCAACAGACTAAAAAGGGAGGTTGAGAGTCTTCAAGAGCTCAAGACTTATTACTAGACAAGCTTCCACACTGAGAAGCAAACATCAGATAAGATCAAACAGGAATTGCAACAACTCCAAAAGAAAACAATGGCAGGCAAGACACTTTTTGAGGCCAAAAAAAATATTTGGATGGATATCTCCAAATCCATGAATGAAATATGGCCTATGGTACAGATCATGTTTGAGCAGAATGAGCTAGTGATAAGAAGTAGGAAGGTTAATGAAAAAATTAAAGGAGAGTTGGGAGAAATGCCCTCTGAAGCCAATGAAATAATTAAATTCCTGAACTCAAAAACTAGAGAAGAACTGGAAGACTGGAAGATCGAAGATAGGACATAAACCATTCTCGAAGTCAAGAGGGTTCTGACCAAAAAAGGATTGATGTTGCAATTGGAAGAAAACATCCAAAACATGGACATTGAAGTTCAAAGGTTTTTCGCTAAGATCAAGGCTCTGCAAAAAAAGGTCTTCCTGGTCTAATGGTTCTTAATGACAAGTTGATGACCCTTATAGACTACAAGAAAAAAATGGCTACAATGTCCAAGGATAGTTCCAAGTTCTCAGGGATACAAGGCACTATAACGAGCAAAGAATTCTTGGAGACTTTGCAGCCAGACATCAGTATACAAAACGAGAACAAATATATCTTAATCATCAAACCAACGTTTTCCAAATAAACAAAAGTAGATGAAGTATACTGTAGAATACTCAAAGTCACCATTCCCAATCAGCTAAGATGGGAAGAACTGGGTAATTTTATCGAGTAGGAAATGAGGTGTGCAAGTTGAGTCGGAAGACAGATCAATCCAAGTCACTTCGGTGACTCACCAATGACCTTCCCCAGATTGAACATGAAGAATTTGGTAGATCATTAGCAGTTACCTAGATTTTTGTATTCTGTTATTTAGTTAGTTAGTTTCAGTTCTTCCCATGTCTTGATCATCAATGACGGGGTCGTTTGTAATTTTGATTATAAATACTTTAAACTTTGAAGTACTAGGGGTTGATCTTTATGCAGTATAAGTTGTAAGCACTGTAAATTTATCAAGAGATCTTCCAGTAATACAAAGAGACGTTCCATAGGATTCCTGTGTGTTATTTATTGGTGATGTTTACTCTTCTGTGTTAAAAGTTTATCCCTCTGAGTTATCATATTGTTTTCTTAATCTGACTATTTCAAAGTAGCGAATGTTGCAAGATTTATCCGTGTATACCCTGTTTCTGATTTTTGAATATCTAAATGTTTATATTCTGATGTTACAGTAAATAAACTTTCAATTGCTTCTCTGCTTTAATTGATATCCTAGTCTTTTTTGCTATCCATCACTTTATTGCTAAAGAAGTAAATGAATTATCTTTCCCTGTGAAAGAAATCTCTGAATTTTTTTGTTTGACCCCTATCTTTATAAGACAGACCCCATATCCTAATGGAAGCATAAACCCCTTTTCATCCATTTATATAAAGCAAAGCAACACAATCTTTTTCTATTTAACTAGCCTAATATCTTAAAACCAAAACATAGTTAAATCAAATAGAGAGATCCCTCTCTAGAACTGGAAGGGAGAGATCCCAGTTTTGAAGTGGTTGGATAAAGTTACCTCTAATAAGTTTCTTCTACCCTGAAAACCTCTGGGAATTTATAGAGCGATAACATAGTGGCGACTCCACTGGGGAACAAATAAATTTTCAATCCCATGATTTCTTTGCCCCAGAAAACCTTATTTCTAAACTAATCACAATATCTAAAAAGAAAAGAGATAATGTTCAAAGGTTGTTAAAGGCTTCTATATATTAGTTTAGGATTCATAAAATTTTAAAATGCTGGCTTCGAAAAGAGTTCACACCAGATCTCACCCAGACCCAGAAACTGCAATTGCAACAGATAATCCCGAAAGATTACTCAGGAAGAAAAATAATGCAGAGATATCAAAGAGTAACAACCCACTTCTAAGGTCCCTTTCCATCCGAGATAAGTTAGTCATTATTCAAGGTCTCAAGTCTGTTATTTCCTCTCAACCAAGTCTTTTCAGGACAAAATCTGATAGTTTTGTCAGTAAAACGGTCTTAGATCAAACCATCTTTCAGCCCAGGACCCCTGAAATACTCTCTCATAGAGCTGAAGCTGATCAATTTTTGCACCCCGAGACTGATAAGCTTGAAGACCTAGTTGCAAATCTTGGTCAAGCCTTAGACAAACTCCATCTTCAGCAGTCTGTCGAACTTCATGTTTTAACCATTTCTGCAATTTCTGTTAAACCTAATCCAGGTCACTCTATTCCTCCAAGCCCTTCATCTTCTATAGCTTCAGTCACTACCTCTCCTGTCACACAAGTTGTGGTTCAACCTCCTCCACCAATCATGTAGCAAGATATGATCCATTGGTTTTGGTTGCTCCTTTACATGACATGCCTCAATATTATCAAACCAGACTCCCTCAGTTTGATAGTACTGGTCCCCTGAATGCACAACAACATATTGAGAAAATGAATGACTATTTGACTTGCAGGAAGTAGATGAAGTTGGCATGCAGATGATATTATTCACACAAAGTCTGACCGGAGAAGTTAAAAAGTGGTTCAAAACCTTACAGGCTACTACCATAACTGACATTCTTATCATTCATCAAGATTTCCTTGATAGGTGGGAAATAAATAAAAATCATCTCTAGATTCTATCAGAATATGAGAACATCAGATGAAATCCAGGAGAGACAGTGTAGGATTACTGCACTCGTTTCAACAATCTATACAATGCAATCCTCGCTGCCATCAAACCACCACAAGGTTTGGATTTATTAAAATTACCTAATAGTTTTGACATTGACATGTCATATTAGTTTAGGGAAAGAATCACAACAACTCTGGAAGACATGAAAATAAGTTTCGTCAGTGTGGAAGCAAATCGTTTGGCTAGAAGGGCCAGACAGAGAATAAAAAAGAGGGTCACCATCAAAGAAGAACCTTTTACTTCCTCATCTGATGCCAAATTAGATTCTCTCGCCAGAGCTATGGAGAAAATGAAGGAGAGACTCACCATAACTGACAAAAGACCACCTAGGGAGAACCAAGTTCTCCCTCAGATCAGAAACCCAAAATTCAGAAGAAATCCACCTCAAATTAGGCAGAGAGATCCTAGAGATCAAAGGGAACAGAGAGGACCTGATCAGTAGATTAGACCGCCTCTCCAGGAGAATTATGATGATGATGGGGAGGAAGTAATTGAGGAGTTTGATGACACTCATATAAACCCAATGGGTGATCATGATCACGATCTTGGGCCTATTTTTCTCACCCAGGAAGAGCACAAAATATTTCTCCTTTCACAAATAGATGTAAATGAAGAAGCTGAGAAAGAAGAACATCAAGCCTTTGAGAATGCTATAATGGAGGTTCACAAGAGTATAACCTGAGGAGAAAGAAGGAAAATGATAAATCTCTGAATAAGGCTGTCGAAAACAAGAAAACCTCATAAAACCCTCCCAAGAAAGTCCCTGGGAGAAATAATGTTGAATCTCTTGCGCAAAAACCTCCAGAAATTCTTAAAACAGAAAGTCAGACTGAAGATCCATCAATCATTCAAACAATTGCACCTAGACACATAGATTCTATCGATAAATCAGAAGTACAGACCTTAAACAAAACCACTGCTCCTTTCAGCCTTGAAGGGGGACTAGCTAAACTAAAGATTCCCATTCCCCTCTCTGAGTTGATGAAAAAGAACACTGACAGGTCTCAGGTGATAAAATCTCTGAGCACTGAACCCGAGATAGGTACCAATAATTTGAATGTTGTATCTTTACACCACTCTAACACAATAAACCTTGTCAATGATCAACCTGAGCTCTTGTTTGGTCCTGAAGTTGATGGTCAAACTGATAATGGTGTCGTCGACCCTTTTTACATCAACTTAAACATCCACGATTTGATATTACACAACGCTATGCTAGATTTCAGTGCCTCCCACAACCTAATGCCCAAAGTTGTGATGGAAAATTTGGGACTCGAGGTCACAAGACCCTACAAATATTTTCATTCTTTCGAATCTAGAAAAGTCAAATGTATAGACCTAATTAAAGAATTATGCATCACCTTGGCTCAAATCCCAGCGAAAACTATGGTGATGGATATCATCATTATAGATATTCCCCCCAAGTATGGTATGTTTCTATCAAGGTCTTGGAGAGATAAATTAAGAGGAACCCTGCAGCTAGATATGTTTTATGCCACCATTCTAGTTTTCGGACAACAGAGAAGACTGTACAGGGAAACACTGATGAAGTATATGGTTAGCATCCAGGAAAATCCACACAATTACCCACTATACTCCACACACTCTGATATGGACTCTTTTATTCTATACAATGATGGTGACTTTGAAGAACAAATCACACAATTGGAAGATGATACACCTGATCTGAAGGATGATAAAGAAGTTGTCGAAGTAAGAAATCTCATGATTAAAGAGAATGAGGAGTTTCTAGCAGATTTCTAGAGCATGGACTTTGATGGTGTTGTGAGTAAAGAAGGAGTTGGAGCCAGAGTTTGGTTGTATGACCATAGGTCAAAGTAATCCGAGAATCATTCCTACAAACTGAACTTCCAATTTACTAACAACATAGCCTAGTATGAGGCTTTGATGCTCAGCCTGAAATTATTGAAGAAAGTTGGTGCCAAGAAGATAATGGTAAGGGGTGATTCTGAATTGATTATCAAGCAAAAAAAAGGTGAGTATATAAAAAAACATCCCAGACTTAGATCCTATAGGAATGTCGTTTTATATGCTCTTCAATGCTTTATTGAGATTGACTTGTAGGTAATGCCTAGGGGGAAAAATATACTTGCAGATGGCCTGGCTACATCAGTAGCTTCCTGTAAAATTCCTTTTCATCCCACTCACAGGTACACAGTGGAGGTGAGGTGCAGACCAACCATTCCTGAAAACATCAGATATTGGTAGGTATTTGGAAATGACGATCAGATCGAAGAGTTTCTACAATGTAAGAATGATTTCGAATGTACAAACATAGATTTAGAAAATGACGATGAATTTGTAAATAAAGTTGTTTTTGAGAATGGTAGTGTAAATAAAATAGTTGTTGAAGAATTCAATGAAAATGACGTAGATTCTGATATTCTACAGTTGAAAAATAATGTGCTACCTAGAGGTTTAGTTCCATTGGAAGACTTGTTTGATTTTAATGATGTTGCCAAAAAACCAAAAATTGAAGCTAGTGGTAAGGAGGTTGAAGAATGTAACATAGGGACAGAAGAGAAACCCAAGATGATAAAACTTTCCAAATATTTACCCCTCAAGAAGAAAATCAAGTACATTGAATTGTTTAAGGAATATATAGACATGTTTGCCTAGGGTTATGAAGATTTGAAATCTTACGACACAAGCATCATACAGCACAGGATCCCAATAAAAGAAGAACACAAACCCTTTAGACAGAAACTTAGGAGAATCAATCCCAAGTTACTACCCTGATAGAGAAATAGATTAAGAAGATGTACAATGTGAAAGTCATAGTTCCTTTAAGGTTTTTCAAATGGGTTTCAAACCTGGTTCCTACTAGAAAGAAAACTGGTGAAATCAGGCTATGCATTGATTTCCAAAACTTGAACAAGGTCTCTCTAAAATACAATTACCCTTTACTTAAAATGGACCACATCCTACAGAAGGTAGTTGGGTCTAGAAAAATTTCTCTACTGGATGGGTTCTCAGGCTATAACCAGGTTCTTGTTCACCTAAATGATCAGGAGAAAACAACTTTTACCATGCCCTGGGGAACCTTCATGTATGTGAAGATGCCTTTCAGTTTGATGAAAACTGGTGCCACTTTCCAGAGAGAAATGGACATTGATTTTGTGGATGAGCTCGACAGATTTATAGTCGTTTATCTGGACGATGTGACAGTTTATTCTCAATCTGATGATGAACATTTAAAGCATCTCAGATGACTGTTTGAGAAGTGGAGGAAATTTGGTATATCTCTTAATCCCAAGAAAATCCTCTTCGGGTTAGAGGAAGGTAAGTTGTTGGGACAAATAATCTCTAAGGATGGAATTAAAATAGATCCCAGTAGAATAGAGGCCATTCAGAAACTGGAACACCTAAGGAACATCAAGGAGTTACAATCCTTCATTAGAAAAATAAACTTTCTAAGAAGATTCATACCCAACCTAGCTGAGCTTCTCAGGAACATCAAAAACATGTTGAAAAAAGACACAAAAATAAAATGGAACATAGAATCCAAGTAGTCATTTGAACAGGTTAAACATGCACTTACACAAGCTCTAGTCTTGATCAATCCTGATTTCACCAAAGACTTTTACCTTTTCTCTTTTGCATCTAAACACACCATTGCAGCAGTACTGCTGTAGAAAAACAATGAGGGGTATGAACAACCCATAGCCTTTTTCAACAAATCCTTAAGAGATGTTGCATTGAATTAAAAAATAATGGAGAAGCAAGATTTTTCTCTAGTAAAAGCCATAAAGGACTTTAGAGTTTACATACTCCATTCTCACACAATTGCTTATGTTTCGAATGCAGTGGTAAAATATATTTTAACTCAGGATAATCCAGATGGCAAAAGAAGAAAATGGATTGTTGTCATTCTAGAATATGATATAGAGATTAGGCATACTAAACTGATCAAAGGTTAGGGTCTAGAAAAATAAATGGTTGAATCTAATTTCCATGCTTTATATATTAATTTCTTGGTTGTAGTTGATGAGCAGGGAGAGCAGGCAACTCCAAACATGAAAGAGTTATTCCTAAACTCTCCATGGTACGCAGACCTAATATTTGTCCTGCATAATTTACAAGCTCCCTGTGGTCTGACTAAAACTAAAGCTAGGTTTTTGAAGTTGAAAGCATTGAAATTTTTTATTCTAGAAGGTAATCTTTATTGGAAATATCCTAGAGGTATTTTGTTAAATTGCCTTTTGAAAGACAAAGCTGACAAGATTTTGCAAGATTCCATGCAGGAGACTGTTGTGGTCATATGAGTTGGAAGACTACAGCTAATAAGATCCTCAGAGTTGGGTTTTAATGGCCTACATTGGTTATTGATGTACATCAGAGAGTCACTTCATGCCACAAATGTCAAGTGTTTGAAGGTAAGAAGAATCTCCTGCCTTTACCACTGAAACCCATCTCAGTTGAAGATCCTTTCCAACAATGGGGTTTGGACTTCATTGGAGAGATACACCCTCCTTCTTCGGGCCAACACAAATGTATTCTCACTACCACGGACTATTTCACAAAATGGATTGAAGTGGTACCAAGCAGGAAAGCTAATGAATCTATCATCATTAAATTCCTGGAAAATAATATTTTGTCTAGTTTTGGATGTCCCAAAAAAATAATAACCGACAATGCAGCTGCCTTTCGATCCAAAAATCTCATAGATGTTTGTAGCCAGTATCACATCACCTTGGGACACTCCATAACTTATTACCCTTAGGGAAATGGGCTGGCAGAGTCCTCCAATAAAACCCTGGTGAACATCATTAAGAAAATGCTAGAAGAAAACAAGAAGTCCTGGCATAACAAGATGGTTTTTGCATTTTGGGCTGACAGGCTGATCACTAAGAGGTCAATTGGTATGTCTCCATACCAGTTGGTCTATGGAACTGAAGAAGTGTTCCATACCTCTTTGCGGGTTCCTATCATGAAACTATTACATGAGATGCAAGTTGAGCTAAATGAATCCCAAAGAATAATAAACCAAATGATACATTTGCAGTAGTCTAGAGAATAAGTATACAACAAAACTAAGTTCATCCAGGAAAACATTAAAAAGATCTTTGAAAAAAGAAAAAAAGAACTAAAGAAGATGATTTTGAGTTAGGTTATTTGGTTCTGAGGTGGGATTCTAGGAATGAAGATAAGGGAAAACATGGCAAGTTTGATAGCCTATGGATAGGTCCCTATATGATTCATGCATTCTGAGGAAATGACGCTTTTTTTATCAACAACAGTGATGGGACAAACTTGCTAGGTGGACCTGTGAATGGCAGAATGTTGAAGCACTACTCAACTCCCCAGTAAAGGCTATGTCACGCACTTCCATTATATAAACCATTTTTTCTTTTAATTGCATTTTTGAAGTGGATAACATTGACCAAGTGGTTGAAGCCCACAGAGAAGGCCCTAAACCACTGGATATTTCATCAAAACTTTCATAATAAAGAAAATCAAATAGCAGAAGAAACTCTGGAGGGATCTTTCAAGACACCAGGGAGCAGGATTCTTGGCACTTCACAAGAAGAGTACCATCCTTAGGTGGATCCGTTGTTATAACCCTATAATTTATAGGATCATCTAGTGATTAAGATTGATTCCTTAAAGTGGGTTTGATTTGAAAATAATTTTCCATTCTGTAAATGATTTGAAAAGAAAAGAAAAGAAAGAGAAATGAAAAATAAAGAGAAAAGAAAATGAAAGAAAAAAAAATAAAGAGAAAGAAAAAGAGAGAAAAGAGGGCATAAAAGAAATTGAATAAAGCCCCATGCAATAACAATGACTTGGTCCATACAGTTTAAACATGGCCAAGTCCTTTAAATTGATGTTGATAGGATTAATGAATGAGCTTGTCTAAATTGTTTAATCTTAGCCAACTAGATAGGTTAGCTAGTGAAATAAATTTGATCAAACAGCCTAATCTTGGTCAAATAAACTTAGGACAGAGTAATTTCTTAGTCCAATAGTTCAAGCTGGGATAAATGTCATAGGTGAGTAGGTTAGAGAATAGGTTAATTAGTTTTTTTTCAATAAAACATGCATGATGATCGATGTATTTTCATATCTTTGATGTTTGAGAATGTGTAGCCTAATCCCCATGGTGACAAAACGCAGGGAAAGATGAGATAAACCCACAAAAATCACTAAGCCTAAGTCTCCGCTGCATATATGATTTCACACTTACTAATTAAAAAGTGCACATAGATCTACGACTGAGGTATTGGCACCTAGATCTACGGTCGAGAAGAAGTTTTGGACCCCCCAACCATTCTTCCTTTAACGATTGGGGGGGTCCAAAATGGGAATTAACAAGTGAGAACATATCTAAGGTTATCCTAAAGGTGCACCGATGGATGATCTACAAGAGATTCTGGACCCCCCCCGATTGTTCTTCTTTTAACGACAGGGGCGGGGGTCCGGAATGGAGTGGTTTTTCCTGGCAGGCCCCATCCCAATGTGTCACTAATATATTGTGTCGCATCTCCTCCCTTCTGACACACTATCACCACCTCATGTTGTCACATATCAATATCATCTCTGTCTGTCTTATCTGTTCACCCGTTACAGGTCATGTCTCCTTCTTCATTCCCCCAATCATCATCCTCCATGTCATTTGGGTACACACATCATGCATCATTCTCCTTCCTCCTCATGTTCCTAAGGATTCGTTGGCAATTTATTATAGGCCACACACCCATTATCCTGATGACCTATCCCCCATGCCCAACGGATACCCGTTCACTCAAAAGTAACCCCTGTCCCACCATTGACACACTTTTCACCATCTCCACACACCAGACAATTTATTCCCCTTTTGTTTTGAATTGCAGGTACCTTTCACAGTGATGGTGCCAAATTCAAGAAAAGCATAATCCGAGGAAAATACCTTCCTCCCACCTCCTGTCGATCTCGAAAGGATCCCATTGGCTGATAAGCATTATCTTATCTCAGAGATTAAGTGCAAATTCGATTTTGCAGAGTTGCAGTCATGGTTTAAAGACACCTTCTTGTATTAGAGCGATGAAATTGGGCTTTGGGAGTCAAATATTCCTCTATATATCTTTCCCCAATTCCATCATTTCCCTGAGTTTACCCTCAAATGCCAGGCTCATTACCTCCTCGACCAGAGAGTCACAATTTCATCATCAGGAGAGACCCTGTTCTTTATCACATGAGAGGCCATATATCAGATGATGCAGATACCCAGGACCGAATCTGCCTCTCCTTTCAACCTTGAAATCCTAACTTAGTTGTATCAGAACTTGTCCTTTCCTCAAAGGGACTAGATCTTTGAGCTTTTTCTCCCACAGGATGCTCATCTCCCCAAGAAAAACCCCCCGTATCATTCTTCCCTGTTCTAAGAAAGGGGGAACCAAGTTATTTCATCGCTTTGTTGCCTCCTTGGCTAATTTTCAGACAAATGGGTGGATGAACCTATATTAGGTTTCCTTTCCATTTTTTCGGCTGAGGAATAGGCCACCACTCAATTTGACTACAGGTTTTTCTTGGCAGAAAACATCAACGACCAGTTTTCAAAATTCGCCACAGAGGGCATGTTCCGGTATTCCTCAATACTGGCGTACATGTTCATATTTTTTCAAGCAGAAAGGTTTTCTTTCTTAATGTAGAAAATGGACAAGGACGGGAAACCATAAGTGGTAACCCAATGGAACTCACTTCTCAGAAGGAACTCCATGGAGTTTAGTTTCAAACAATTCATTGATATGTTTTATCATCCGGTGGTGAGCATGCTCAGTGGGAGACCAGAGCCAAGGATAAATGAAGAGATCCAAAGAATCTTACATCTCTCAGACCTTGCAAAGATAGGAGACTGGTTCCTGTATCAAGACCACACAGAAATCAGAGTGTATCGATGTGAGTTGGCTCCATAAAAAATACCCAAGTATCTGCCCATTCAGATATTTTCACTGGAGTATATTCGCCAGATGATAAATTCAGATGATATCCACTTTGTATCTTTGAAGAAAAAATAATAGTTGAGGATTAAGGGGCAGATAGGACCTTTTATCTACAATAGTTGAGCTGCTAGAGAAGAGGTAGAAAATGTATTAAAGGAAATGAAATTCAACACTAGTTTTATTTGGCAATATGATCCAAGTGGGATCATTGTAGAAATGAGAGCCAAAAAGAAAAGTGCTCAGTATGCTCACACACTTAAACCATAAATTCAGAAGTATGTAAATTAGACACAGTGGGAAGAGAACACCTTGGAAGACACTGAACAACATTCTTCCTTAGTACTGACTTCCTAGACTGTCACTCCACCAGTACCAAAGGAAAAAATACCAAGGAAAGAAATTTCTCTTTCGGTCACTGAAGTATCAGCGGGGGAGTTTCAGTTATAGAGTAAAAATCCTATGACCAGTCATACTATTCCCAGGTCCGTGGAAGAAGATATTCAACCTACCAAAGGGGTTAAAGGAGGAGATACACCAATTCCTTCAGTCAGCTATCAAACAATGTCTACTTTTGCTTCAAAGAAGAAGACTGATATAACTATGGCCACCCAAATTCCACAGGGATCTGCAAAGCTGGACATCTTTGAAAAATATGACTAGATTAAGAAGAGAAACCAAACACTGACCAATAGCACTTATGCTTAGTTCTGGAAGCAGACATCCACTGCCCAACACAGACTGTTATCATCTTTCAAAACGAAAAAAGGACGAATTCATCTTGCATTTTTGCAAGCATAGGTACCTCAACCCAAAGAAATTAGTGACTACAAAATTCAACCCTTGTGTTTTATACAAAAAAAAATCATCCAGTTAACCATATGGATCTGCACAGATAGACTGGTGAAATGATTTTCTCCACTTTGGCCCATGCTTCCTCTACAGTTGCAAAATTACAAGTAACTCTAAACAATTTTCAGACCCAGTTGAAACTGGAAAAGATATCCTCTTTTGCAAAGGATAATAGGATAAAATCCCTAGAGGAATTGGTATTCAAGATCGGGTATGATCCCTCGAATTTGAAAGGAACAGAGGAGTTTCTAAAGAAGAAGAATGTTGATATATAATCTCTAAGAAAACAATTAAAATTTCCACCCACAGAGGATACACAAGCTAAGGAGATCACTCAGACACAAGGACAAAAGGATGAAATGCTCAAGTTGATCATAGAGCAGAATGAACAGTTAAAAGAAATGGAAGTAGATTTTGAAAGGTTGGTAAAGGAGAAGGAACAATCAACACCAATGGAATTCATTCCATTGAGTGCATTTCCACTCACCGAAGTCAGCACAACTATTGTAGCAACAACCACCATAGCAGAAATTCCCTCAGCCACCCCACTGTCAACTCTGGAAAAGACAATGGAGCTTGCAAAATCCATGGAGGATATCAACTTACAAGAAACAAAGATCAACAGAATGAAAAGGGAGGTTGAGAGTCTTCAAGAGCTCAAGACTTCTTACCAGATAAGATTCCACACTGAGAACCAAACATCAAATAAGCTCAAATAGGAATTGCAACAACTCCAAAAGAAAACAGTGATAGGCAAGACACTTGCTGAGGCCAAAGAAAATATTTGGATGGATATCTCCAAATCCATGAATGAAATATGGCCTATGGTATAGATCATGTTTGAGCAGAATGAGCTAGTGATAAGAAGCCGGTAGGTTATTGAAAAAATTAAAGGAGAGTTGGGAGAAATTCCTTCTGAAGCCAATGAAATAATTAAAGTCCTGAACTCAAAAACTAGAGAAGAACTGGAAGACTTGAAGATCGAAGACAGGACATAAACCATTCTCGAAGTCAAGAGGGTTCTAACCAAAAAAGGATTGATGTTGCAATTGGAAGAAAAAATCCAAAACATGGACATTGGAGTTCAAAGGTTTTTCAGTAAGATCGAGGCTTTGTAGAAAAAGGGTCTTCCTGGTCTAATGGTTCTTAATGACAAGTTGATGACCCTTCCAGACTACAAGAAGAAAATGGATACAATGGACAAGGATAGTTCCAAGTTCTCAGGGATACAAGGCACTATAACGGGAAAAGCGTTTCGGGAGACTTTGCAGCCAGATATCAATATACAACACGAGATCAAATATATCTTCATCATCAAACCAAATTTTTCCAAATACACAGAAGTAGATGAAGTATATCATAGACTACTCAAAGTCACCATTCCCAGTCAGCTAAGATGGGAAGAAATGTGTAATTTGATCAAGTAGTTAATGAGGTGTGCAAGCTGAGTCATCAAACAGATCAATACAAGTCACTTGGGTGATGCACTAACGACCTTCCCCTGATTCAACATGAAGAATTCGACAGATCATCAACAGTTACCTAGATTTTTGTATTATTTTATTTAGTTAGTTAGTTTCAGTTCTCGCCATGTCATGATCATCAATGACATGGTCGTTTGTAATTTTGATTATAAATACTTCAAACATTGAAGTACTGGGAGTTGATCTTTACGCTCTATAAGATGTAAGAACTGTAACTTTATCAAGAGATCTTCCTGTAATACAAAGAGACATTCCACAGGATTCCTACATGTTATTTATTGGTGATGTTTACTCTTCTGTGTTAAAAGTTTATCCCTCTTAGTTATCATATTGTTTTCTTAATCTGACTATTTAAAAGTAGCAAATGTTGCAGGATTTATCCGTGTATACCTTGTTTCCGAATTTTGAATATCTAAATGTTTATCTTCTGATGTTACAGTAAAGAAATTCTTAATTTCTTCTTTGCTTTAATTGATATCCTCATCTTTTCTACTATCCATCACTTTATTGCTAAAGAACCTAGTAAATGCATTATCTTTCCTTGTGAAAGAAATCTCTGAGTTTTTTTGTTTGACCCCTATATTGATAAGACAGACCCCATATCCCAATGGAAGCGTAAACCCCTTTTCATCCATTTATATAAAGCAAAACAACACAATATTTTTCTATTTAACTAGCCTAATATCTTAAAACCAAAACATAGCTAAATCAATAGAGAGATCCCTCTCTGGAATTGGAATGGATAGATCCCAGTTTCGAAGTGGTTCGATAAATTTACCTCTGATAAGTTTCTTCTACCCTGACAACCTATGGGAATTTACAGAGTGATAATAGGATGAACTGCAAGCCGATCACATATGCAAGGGAAAGAAAAAAATTAAAAGCTGCGATAGGATGGTAGCCAAGCTAAAATAAAAATTTATCCCAAAGGACTGTCAAATCAATTTGTTCATGAGATTGCAGAACCTGAGACAAAAAATCTTATCAGTGAAGGAATACACTGAGGAATTTTATAGACTGAACATCAGGGTTGGACAGAAAGAGAATGATAATGAAAATATAGCCAGGTATATCAGTGAACTGAGATATGAAATAAAAGAGGATATAAACATGATGTATGTTAGTAAAGTTTAGGATGTTTATCAAGCATCCTTGAAATCTCAAGAGAAATTGACCAGAAAACAAAGCATACGAAACAAAGGAGGAAATTCAAGAAGAGGTAAGGGAACCAACATAGAGAAGTTCCAGAAACCAAAGCATGAAGTTGGAAAACAACATAGTCACCCTAAGAAAGTTGGACGTTCTAAGGAATGACAACATGGAGAAATAATCTCTTTTACTAGAGGAAGAGGAAGAGCCAGATGAGGTGAAATTAGGTTTTATGCATGTGGAAAGACAGGGAACATGTCTTGGGAATTCCCAGAGAAGAAGAAAGACAATATAGGAGGAGAAGCACACATTTCTGAAGAACAAAAGAATGTGGAAGAAGAAGCAGCAGAAGGAGGAAAGAAACTCATGATGAGTAAGGTTATTCTTAAACCAGAGAAGGAGGTAGAGGAACTAGTTCAATGAATAAGTTTGTTCAGAACTGTTTACAAGACAAAAGATAGAGTTTTCAAGGTGATCATAGACAGTGGAAGCATTGAGAATATAGTATCCACATAGATGGTGGAGACACTGGATATGAAGACAATTGCACATCCAAACCCATACAAGGTATCATGGTTGCATAAAGGACATCAAGTAATGGTAAGTCAACAATGCCAAGTTGAATTTAAAATATGAGATTATAGGGGTGAAATATTATGTGATGTAATTCCTATGGATGTTTGTCATATTTTATTAGGGAGACCATGGAAATTTGATAGAAAAGTTATTCATGATGGGTGTAATAATACTTATACCCTAGAAAGTAATGGTAAGACACATATGTTGTTACCAATAGATGACAAAGAGAAAAAGAGGGAAACTAGTTCAAGTATACTTCTCATGAGTGGGAAAGAACTCTTGAATGAAGTTAAGAGGGAGAAGGAGATGAAGTTAGATATAGTAAGGAAGCCAAGAGTTATCCTTACAAATACTTTTGTGGAGGATTTACCTTAATAAACCGAGGAACTATTAGAAAAAATTTCTAAGATAGAAGTGGATGAATTACGTCACTCATTGCCACCCATTAGGAGCATAAGTCATCATAATGAACTTATTCTAGGAGCTAGTTTATCAAACAAAGAATCTTACAGGTTGACACCTAAAGAGAATGAGGAAGTCAAAAATCAAGTCCAAGATTGTTGGATAAAGGTTTACTAAGGGAAATCCTAAGCCCATGTGAAGTGCCAATTGTGTTGAGTCCAAAGAAGGATGGAGGATGGAGAATGTGTATAGATTCCAGAGCCATCAATAAGATCACCATTAGGTATAGATCCCCTTTACTCAGGATGCATGATTTGATGGATTGTTTGAGTGGAGCAAGCTATTTTTCCAAGATAGACTTGAAGAGTGGATATCATCAAATAAGGATGAGAGAGGGAGATGAATGGAAGACAACATTCAAGACAAATGAAGGTTTGTTTGAATGGTTGGTCATGCCATTTGGGTTGAAAAATGCCCCAAGAAAATTTATGAAATTAATGAATGAAGTATTGAAAGACTTCATAGGAAAAATTTTCATAGTATATATGGATGACATACTAATATTTAGTAAGACAGAGGGAAAACACTTGAAACATTTGACATCAATGATGAGAAGGTTGTGGAAAGAAAAATTGTCGATAAATCTGAAAAAAAAAAACTTTTTTAAGAAGACAAAAATCATATACTTGGGTTTTGTGATCTCTTCAAATGAATTGAAGACGGATCTAGAAAATCTGAGAGAAATCAAAGAATGGCCATCTCCAAGAAGCATATTTGAGGTAAGACGTTTTCATGGGTTAGTAAGTTCTTATAGAAACTTTATCAGAAATTTCAGTGGTATATGTACACCCATGCTGGACACTGTGAATAAGAAGCACAAGTCTTTTAATTGGATAGAGGAAGTTGAAATAAGTTTCTAAGTGTTGAAAGAGAAGATCATAGAACAACCAATTCTCGTCTTACCAGATTTTGGAAAAACATTTCAAGTAAGATGTGATGCAAGTGGAGTAGCTATTGGAGCAGTCTTGAGTCAGGATAATAGGCCAGTTGTTTATTTCAGTGAGAAGTTGAATGACACCAAGAAGAAGTATTCCACATATGACAAAGAATTTTATGCAGTGATTCAATATTTGAAGAATTGGATGCACTATCTAATTCCTAAAGAATTTGTCTTGTACAGTGATAATCAAGGTTTGAAGTTTATGACTAGGAAACAAACATTGAATTAGAGACATTCTAAATGGGTAGAATTTATTCAGAATTTTATTTTTGTTATTAAACATATTGTTGGAACTTCTAACAAAGTTGCATATGCTTTAAGCAAGAGGATTTTAATTGTATAGGAATTCCAAGTGGAGACCTTAGGTTTTGAACATCTCAAGGAAATGTATCAAGAAGATCCATATTTTAAGGAATATTATGAGGCATGTAAGAATATTTTGTTGGGAGATAGAAGCCCATGGAAAAAATATTTGATCTAGGATGGATTATTATTCAAAGGGAGCCAACTATGCATACCAATATGATCAATGAGATAACCTGCTAAAAGAGAAAGATAGTGGAGGTTTAGCTGGACATTTTGGTCACGATAAGACATTTGTAAAGATGAGCAATTCCTACCATTAGCCGAGCATGAGGGAAGAGATGAAAATGTTTGTGAACAAATGAAAAAATTTTGAGTGTCCAAAAGGAAGACAACAAAACAATGCTTTTTATCATCCATTGCTAATTCCATAAAGGCCATGGGATGCAATCAACATGGTTTTTGTATTAGGATTTCCTAAAACCCAAAAAGGGAGTGATTCCATATTTGTTGTGGTGGAAATATTTTCAAAAATGGCACATTTAATACCATGCCAGAAAACAAAGGATGCTACACATATATCCAATTTTTGTTTCAGAGAAGTTGTGAGACTACATGGATTTCCTAGGAGCATAGTCTCAGACAGAGACACAAAGTTTGTAGGACACTTTTGGAGAACTCTATGGAAGAGGTTGGGGAAAAAATTGTCCTTTAGTTCATCATATCACCCTCAGACAGATGGACAGACTGAAGTAGAAAACAAGAGTCTAGGAAAATTGTTAAGAAGTTTAATCACTGAGCAAGGCCATCAATGGGATTAGATTTTGGCACAAGCATAATTTTCATTTAACAATTCAGCGAACAAGAGAACTGGAAAAAGTCCATTTGAAATTGTGTATGGTATACATCCAAGAGGGATTATAGAGTTGATAGATCTGAACCAATATGAATTCAGAAGTGCTGGCGTAGAATATTTTGCAACAAAAATGCAGAAACTCCGTGACAGAGTCAAAGAGAAGCTACAAGACATCAGCCTAAAATATAAGAACATAGTTGATTAGAAGAGGAGATAAGTTCAATTCGAAGTAGGAGATGATTTTTTTTCTCATTTGAGAAAGGAAATGTTTCCAAGGGGAACATATAACAGGTTGAAGATGAAAAATATAGGATCATGCATGATTCTCAGAAAATTTGTAGCCAATGCTTACGAAATTGGGTTTCCATACAATGTTGGGATATCACCAATATTCAATGTTGCATACTTGTACCCTTATAGGAGAGATGATGTAGGAGAATCAGATGATAAGACAGAAGTTCAGTGGGAAGAAGAGTTGTCCATATCAAAAAAACCTCAGATGGAGAGAATCATAGAACAAAGAGTTGGAAAGAATACCAAGAGGAATACATATCCTGAATACTTAGTGAAGTGGAAAGATCATCCAGCAGAAGATTCAAGTTGGGTCACTGAACCTGATATTTTGAAGGATGGAAAAATACTACAGGAGCTCATGGAAAAGATCCCATGAATATTTTATCCATAGGAGTATGATGCAAGAGCATATCTTTCAAAGTAAAAGAAGCAAGTGTGAAGGTAGGGATATGACATCTCAGCATGACAAAATTTCAAATGAACACTTAACAAAGAAACAGAACAAGTCATTGAGATATTTTGGGAACAACGTATTTTAATATATCTTGTTTATAAAGTCTTATACAACTGTAATGAGTTTTAGATAGAGAGTGGTACACGTTATCTAGTAATAACTAATAGTTATTGTAATAGGAAAAAGTAGGTAACTGCTAGAAACTGATAGGATAAGTTGTAGACAAGATGGGGAAGAGTTGGAGGAGACACTCTGTTGTTGGGGAAAATCACCCTACGGACTAGCAAATAGAGTTCAAACTTTGCATGCAGATATGATTGAATAGAAATTACTTTCTACCTTCATCCCCAGATTTAAATCCCCTTTTCTTAGCAAATGCATGGAAAGATCAACCTACCTTGTTCTCGACGTTTGATGTCGATCCTCTATTTTTCTTGATTACTTGTTCGCAATCCTCCTTCCAAAGTTGACCTGCATCCAAGACAAACGACAACTATGTATGCATACTACTTATATACTAACAGGTTAGAAATCCAAACACATACTGATCAAACTATAAACAGTTCATGAATTGGGATGGGAAAATCATTCTCTTTATTACTTAAAATGAGTCAACTTACAAAAGTTGAGACCAGCCACCACTCCTTGAACCTGATCTTTGGATCCTCTTCTTATATCCTTCAATTTCTTTGCTTTGAATCTTCTTTGGCATAAGAAAATGCTAAAGGGTTGGGACAATGGGAATACGTAAATGGCCAAAGTTTCTTTGCTATATTTTTCTTTTTCCAAATGGGACCCCTACCCCTTCTTTTATAGGCTAGAAGGAGCTAGGTATTTGGACGAACCCTCGACCATGCATGGCTGGGAGTTTCAGTTAACTCACCCATAGCTTTTTGTTCCATCGGCAAATTTCCTTTTTTCATGCTTTTGTCGGTCCACGCTGGTTGTTTTGGGTCAGCTAGCATGTACACGTGTGCAGTAATGGAATAGGGTGCATGGGCCTTTATTCAAAAGGATTTTCAAAGAGTTGTTCAGTAGTGTTTTGGAAAATAAAGGATATGAGTTGGCCTAATGCCGGGTAAGCATGTGTCGTGCAATTTAGGGTTATAATAGATGCCCCCTAATGTGTGAGGTCAGAAGAGCATCTGATGGCCGAATTACATTACCAATATTTATTGATGTGCTGAACGATTGATCCCAAGGATCATGAACCAGGAGGTGGCGTCTGGAAAATAACAAATGTCTCACCAAGGCGGGCATACCCATGCTCAGGATAAAATAGAACCATGGCTACCAATCAAATACATTGTAGATCCATGCCAAATAACTATAAAGAGTAGCCACAAATCAATACACAGTGGAGCTACATATCGAAATCAGAAAGATATACATATAGAGTATCCATCTTCCAGAAGCTAATTCAGCCTGATGGCTGGAGATGAGATCTTCAGAGCTCGAGAAACAACTTCAAAATCTTCAAAACTTAGGTAGGAGTGTAATATGAGTGTACGACTGCACTATTCAAGGCTCTTTGACAGCTCATCGGTTATGGACTTGATAATCTTGATGATCAGACTTAAGGCTTTAGTGATTTCGAACAAGAACTTGATTGGATGTTCAGGATGGTCGGGTATGCGGACAAGAGACATATTGCAGAGGGGCTGAATTAGGCTTAATGACAAACTTCCCTTGGACAATAGCATGAAAAATGATGAGACTCAGGCAGCATGTATGTTAACCATAAGTCTATGAAGCAGGAGGCAATGCAAACTCTCCATATGTTTGGAAGAATAACCAAACGGTGGAGGACACAAATCTGTATAGCAAGAAAATCTTCCTAAGGTCTTACTACATCCCATAGTCTGATGAAAAAACGGATAGATGTGCTTTATCCAAGGGCGACTCATTATGCTGCCAATAAAGAAAATAATTTTCCCTTCTTCTTTTTGGGGTATATTTGATTTTTTTGTTCTTTTCAATAATTGTGGAAAAAAGAATAAAGGAATATTACGTTACAATGGAGGAATGAGTATTGAAAACATACAAGTTCAAGGCACAAGTACAAGACTGATGTTCTAGTAAAATGATATGAGGGAAAATTCCTCTGGCGGCTAAAGGTGTTAAGACGCAGAAGAAAACTGTCACAAGGCTAGTGTATAAGGTATGCAAATGCGGTTTATAAAACACACAATGGTAACATCCTTCGATGCAAGTTTAACGAGCCCAGAGAAGGAAATCTTAGTGGTTTTTCATATTTAGAGAGTCTGAAAAAACATAAAAGGAGACTCCATGGGGGTACCTTTTTTTAATATAGTCTATTCGGTTCGAAAAAGGGTAAACTAGCATCGATTAGACGTCGATTCAAAACCATTTTAATGAGTCTGACAAAGACAAGATCACTCGACCATTTTTTCATTTTTAAGGAGTCTGAAAAAAGCTTAATTATGGACTCTGTTAGGAAGATTCTTCTGGACCAATTTAACGAGTGTGAAAGAATAAGGTCACTCGAAAATATTTTCAATTTTAGGGACTCTGAAAAGAGCTTAACTATGGACTCCGTGGGGGTTTCTTTTTCGTAAGTTTAGTCCCTCGGGCCCGAAAAAGGGATAAAATTATACCTGAGAGTACTCTTCTAAAGAATAGAAGTTCCATAGAGTACACATTTGCTCGTACAATTGACCATCTGGACCGAAAAAGGGGTAAACTATCGCCGGACAGACGTGACTTCAAATTTCAGTTTAAAGAGCATGAAAGGCCACAAGATAGATCGACAATCGTTTCATGTTTAGAGGGTCTGAAAAGGGCTTAAAAGGAGACCCGTTAGTTTTTTGGGAGTCCTGAGGATGAGATCAAGAGCGAATAAGAATCATACAAATGAGGCTCAAACTCATATTCAGAAAAGACTATAAGGACTCCCGAGCCTACAGTGTGTTAGAGATGGCATGGACACCATAATGCAACAAGGACCTACCTAGGGCATCCATGTTCTGGTAATCTCTACCACCAAGTTACAACACTTCTAAAGAAGATATGATGGTTCCGTGTTAAAACCTGATGGGATCGATCCTATGGCAGAGGAAAAAAGACAACGAGACACAAAAGTTGGGGTAGTAACCTAACCTATATGCTCAAGTTGTTTCATGGAAAAATTTTCATGGACCGTATAAATTTTCTCAAAACTCAAAAAAAGTGTCCCAATACCCGATCAAATCCCTCCCATATAACTCATGAATCACTCTAATTGGTTTTTGGTATAAAGAAACTAATAAGGGAGGCTAAAAAAGTGACAAAAAGAGGCCAAAAGGTCTATAAATAGAAGCTGGCAGCTCATTATCACCATTGCTGATTTGGAAATTGACTCTGGAGCCAAAAGACCCCCTTTGCTAAAAACGGTGATTCTAGGAGCTACAGTGGATGAAATGAACTTCCGCTTGGACCAAGTACAAAATCCCCTATCTAGCTATTCAATTCTTCAATTTTTCTTTTAGGTTTGTTTTTCGGGTGGGCGTTGACCTTTAAAAGGTCATCCCTAGGTCCACGCGGGCAGAGGGCCGTGTGTACACTCAGGCAGAGTAAAGCCTGCCCATGTGTACACATGACTGTCACTTAGACAGCACACGTGGACCCCCCTTTTCATAGAAAAAAGAAACAAATAACCCTTACTAAACCTCATGAACTTTGTTGTGTTGGAAAGATGTATGTCCAGTGGACGGAAAGGGAGCATGAAGCAATTAGTGAGTTGGTTACGGGAGATCCGATGTCGTGGTCGTATTGATGTAATGTGGTTTACTTAAGTTCTTCTTGTGTCCATTTATGCGAGTGCAACCAAGGCTATTGAATGTCCTGATTGACTACTGGCACCCTGATGCAGAGGCCTTCATGCTAGAGGGTCAATTACTGGTGCCCACCACCGAGGATATCTACTTTTTGACTGGCCTCTCAAGGAGAGGGGAACCAGTCAATTTCAGGACATTTCCTGTGGGGCCGCATAACATAGCGGAACTGATAGCCCAGCACTGTGAGGCTAGGACAAACCGTGTGAGCTCCCAGGTGACCATAAGTAAGATTACTAACCTATCGTTGCAAGAAATATTATTGCTTATTGGGCGGATTACTGGTTCAGCAGCCTTGCATCAGCATCTCACGCACAGGTGAACTGTGTTAACCAGTGCTTGAATGCACAGATTTTTGACTGGAGTACCACACTACTTGAGTGTATGAAGAGGCAATTGACAAATTGCCGACAGTGGACACAGAGGAACTTTGGTTTCGAGACAATTTTGTGTTCATTCTTCTTTGAGAGAGTTTCGAGCTTTAGTCCTCGAGAAGTAAGGGGAGAATGGCTACCTCAGGCCTGAGGACAAGCACAGGGTTTCCCTAAAGGTAACGTGAGTGATGAGCTTCCCTAGGGTTGTCCCCCTTTAGGAAGGCTTGTCCTCTCCTTTTAAAAAAGTCTTACCTCTGAGCTAGGTTACCTCAAGCTTCCTCAGCAAGCTCTTAACTCTGAACTAGCTTACCTCGGGCTTCCTGACACACAATTCTTACATACCCATCCAAAGCTTTATCTCTCTAAGAATTGAAGATTCTCCTTGGATTTTTCCTTGGGCTATGAGGCAAGCATCGCGTCAAGCCAGGTGAAGGTAATGAGCCAAGCAAGGGTGCAAGGCACCCAGAAAGGCGCAAGGCACCTAGGAAACACCTCAAGGCACCTTGCGCCTTGAGTCCTTGAATCCATGAGTTCTTTAGGAGTTCTTTAGGTGGGACTCAAGTGGTATGAGGACATCATGCCTATTTTCCTGTAGTATGTAGATGGGTAGTATTACTACCGCGACAGGGTGGTGGAAGGACCAATGAGTCCTTCGATGATGACTTCTTTGTGTGGCTGTCATGGCAGATTCCTATGATCAAGGATTACTCATATGCAGGGATAGATTTTTATAGAGATCCTGAGATACCCGTGCCTCTTGGTGAGGAGTGAGGGGAGATGGGTAAGTCTCCACCTTTGTAGTTTTTTTTTGTTTGTGTATGTAATTTTTATGTCATTTTTGTTATATATATCATTTTTTGTATGATAGAGTATTTGATGGGTATACATTTGTTGCATGCAGATGTGGGACTCGTGCGACCTGTCGATTATGCATGGAACAGGTGTTTTCCTCGACCAGAATCCGTAGTTGCCATCGCCGGTGGACCAACAGTAGAAGGGAACCTCCCAGCCGGGGAGGATGAGAGGGTCCTTAGACAAGTTGAGTGGAACTTCACTGCACTCACTCGCATAGTCCCGATGGCAGAGATAGAGGACGTGTCACCATCCATGCAACCTCATGTAGTGGGGGAACCTCGAACGTGGGTCTGATTGTTTAGGCATTTAGCCCATGTTGTGGACTATTATAACAGGGCCCATAAGCCCTGAACCTATTTAGACTTTTTACGTGCCACGAGAACTACTTGTATATATTGTTTGAGGGCATAAGCCCTGTGACTCGTTATTAGTCCCATTTTTGAGGCGCTTGCATCCATCTATGTACTCTGGTTATTTTATGATGTTATATATGGTTTTTTTTTTATCTTTTGTGTCTTATGGATCACGTGTGCAAAAATGTATTTACATGCATATGTCAATATTCTTTCATATGTGTGCAAGATGCCAATCTAAAATTTGATTAGCTAGAGTATCTGTAATTTGGTTGAATCTCCTAGGAACATGAAAATATGTAATATAATCAAAATTTCGTTCTAAGAGACATACCCTAAGGAATTGTCGGTGTAAGGTTGGATCATGAACCCGGTATACTTTTTTTAGCTGAGACACAACCAGTTGAGCATCGAGATAGAACCAGAGATGAGAGATACCTGATGATAATGCATCATGAAGCAACTCAATAACTACACTATACTCGAAAACATTATTTGTGGTGTCACCTAAGAATATACCTCCAGAGGATAACAACTGACCCTGAGGTGTAAAGATTACCCAAGCTGTAGAGGCAAGCCTCCGAGTGTGCCGAATAACACTGTATTCATACACAACAAACACCTCAGAATCAGTTGACATCTGCCATATTGACGAAAGATAACATCAATGACACGTCCATAACACTTAAAAGAAACTAAAAAGTAATAGTACAAAGACTATACATATGTTACAAAAAGTTACCCACAGTGACCTGCCTATGATTAATACTTCTTGAGGTAGACCCCATTTCTAGGCTTCGCCAAAGCATTCCTTTCAAAATCAACCAAATGATAAGTGCCCTTTTTTAATACCTCTTTTATGATGATGGGTCTGAGTCACATGGGTTTGAATTTTCCTGCCTCCAGGAGGTCCTTATCTTGGTCATAGACTAGGACAAGGTCACCTTTAGAGAAAATCCGAGGATGAACAGACCTATCATAATGACACTTGAACTTATGTTTGTGAGCCTCGTTGGCCAGGGCCGCATCACAATGCTTCTCATTGAGTTGCTCAAGGTGTACTAACCATTCTTCAAGTGGAGAAGTGCCTGGCAATAATTGTAATGCCAATTTTAGAGATGGGATCTGACATTCGATGGGCAAGATTACCTCCAGGCCATAAACGAGTTGAAAAGGTGAGAAATAGGTTGCAGTCTTAACAGATGTTCGGTAAGCCCATAATGTCGAGTATAACATCAAATGCCAATTTGACTTAGCTGAGTTGATAGTTTGTTGTAGAATAGTCTTAAGAGTTTTGTTTACAGCTTCCACCTACCCATTAGCTTGGGGGTAGTAGGGTGATGAATGCTCTTGCCGTAACCCAAGATTTGATGTTAATTTGGTCATCATTTGGTTCTGAAAGTGACTGCCATGGCCAGTAACAATCTCTCTCAGGATGCCAAACCTTGCTATGATCTGGTTGAATAAAAATAGAGCTACAATCTCTCCATCATATTTAAACATTGGCATAGCTTCGACCCACTTAGTGAAGTAGTCTGTAGCTACGATGATATAGCAGTGCCCCCTTGCTGACGGGGGGTTGCAAGTAGTGTAATCAATCCCCCACTTGGTGAAGGGACCAAATGTGATGATAGGAAACATAGGAGTGGGATGAGCCCTCATCTTCTGAGAGAAGACTTGGCATGGATGGCACTTCTTGAATGATTCTATACAATCTTTGATAAGTGTTGGCCAGAAGTAACCTACTCGTAGAATATTTTGGGTTGTTTCCAACCCAGAAAAATGACCACCACAAGATCTGTTATGGAAATCGTTGAGCACGATGACTGCCTCCTCATGTGTGAGACATCGATGTAAGATGTAGTCTATACCTCTCTGATACAACGTATCATTGAGTATGAGATAATTCTTAGCCTAATGGTGTATATGTCGATGCTCATCATGAGAAGTAGAAGTGGTACACTTCAAAGTCTGGAGATAGATAAGTATATCTCCATACTAGGGATTTGAAGACGTGATAAAAAACATATCTCCCCGGATAGGCAATTCTTTAGGCACAATGTCACCTGACTCAACTGAAAGTTCCAAGATAAGCTCTGTGAAGACTAATGACTTTTTGGACTTTGTTGAAACGAAGTCTAAGTCAAATTACTAGAGGATGACTATCCATCCACTAATTTTTCTTCCTATAACCCATCGTGTCAACATGTACTGGAATGGATTCACGACAATAATGACGGTGGTCTTGCGAAACAGAACATAATGACGGAACTGTTGAAAAGCATGAACTGCTGCCAACGCAAGTTTTTCAATATGAGAATAATTGAGTTCCAGTCCTACGAGGCCTCGGCTCAGGTAATAGATCATGTATTATGAGAACAAATCATCTTCCTGAACTAAAACCATGCCAATGGTTGACTCTGTGACAACTAGATATAATAAGAAATCTTTGTTATAGTTAGGTGGCCATAACAAAGGTGTAGTTGTGAGGGTGTGTTTTAATGCATTGAAAGAGCATTGAGCGGCTTCGTCCCAGTAAAAATGAACATCTTTCTTTAGTAAGTGCATAAATCCCTTGGTGATTTCAACATAGTTGGTGATGAAGCATCGTAAAAAGTTTTCCTTGCCTTGTAGACTCTGAAGCTGAAGAATTGTGCGTGCGGGGGGCAACTAGATTTTTGCCTCTACCTTGAGAGGATCAACCATGATCCTTTTTGTTGATATGATGAAACCCAACAAACGTCCCGACGTTACGCATAAGCTGCACCTGTTTGGATTCAAGCGAATCCGAAAGTAGCGACAACGTTCGAAGATAAGTCTAAGGTGTGTGGGATGATCCATTCTCTTGCAAGAACGTGATGCTAAATCATCTAGATAGGCCTCAACTATATGCTTGATATCATGAAAAGAAAAATACATGGCCCGCTGGAATGTGGCTCCAGCATTCTTAAGACCAAAAGGCATCTTACGATATGCGAATGTACCCCATGGACAAATGAATGTCGTTTTGTGTTGGGCTTCGGGTTTGATTTGGATTTGATTGTATTCCGAAAAACCATCCATGAAAGAAAAGGCTTCACAACCAACACATTCATCAATGATCTGGTTGATGAATGGTGTTGGAAAATTATCTTTGGGACATGCCTTGTTCAAATCACGAAAATCGGTACATACACGAATCATGCCTTGTTTTTTATTGACCGACACAGGATTTGACACCCATTGAGTCAAATGGATAGGATTGATAAAACCTGCCTTTAGCGATTTCTCAACCTCAATCTTGATGGATGCTGCTTTCTTGGGATTAACTGGACAAAGCTTCTATCGAATAGGCTTGGCATCAGGATAAGTTGTGATTTCATGTTCAACTATTTTTGGATCAATACCTGGCATTTTCTCATAAGACCAGGAAAAAATGTCATGGAACTCTTTAAAAAGATCCGTGTAGATTTGAATCTCTCCGAGGGAGCAATCTTCTCCAACGAAGACATTCTCCACTATGCCAGGGTTTCGGGAGATGTTGATTAGTATAGTTTCAGTGATAGTTTCCATATTTCCCTCAGCATTAATTTCATGTGTAGCTAAGAGATTAATAGGACACGATTGATCTCCCGTCATGGTCACGATGAATTCTCCTGCTTCGATTCGGCTTAACTCTGGGAGAAAATATGATCTGTGATGAAGATCTTCCCAAGGTTTGTCCGGACTAGTCATTGCTTAGAATAATGCTTCATCATAAGGCAAGACTAAGTCTAACAAATTGATGTTAGTGAGAGAACCCTGAGCCCAAATAGGCTCTAGAAGTGGATCTAACTCTTATGCAGGAGTCAGATCAGTGTTAGTTGAAGCTTGCTGGACTAAAGAGTACACTACTTCAGCGGCAGACAAGGGCATGGACATGCCTGGGTGCCCTGTCTCATCCATCATGGTTGATGGGGAAGGAAGAATCCATGGATCCTCAAAGTAAGTCGTGAGGAATGACGAAACTTGAAAAATATCAACCTTATGGTGATTAGATATAAATTTGATATCGTCGTGAGGAGGTGGATAATCGAAGATACCCATCAAGGATGGGCACAAACCAACTCCTACGTTAACGACACCTGGTTGAGGATTATCAATCATCGGGACCGTGGATGCCCCCAAAGCTGGGTCAGGTTTGGAGAAAGACAATTGATCAATGGTCACTATCCAGTCCTCATGTGGAAACAACAAGACCTGGAAAATTGTAGCAACCACAACTTGCATAGCATAAGTCCAACTCCATACTAACAAGAGGTTATAGTCGAGGGGAGCATCGACTACCTCTACTTTGACACACACGGTTTTCCCTCCTAACTGCACGGGAAAAGAAGGAACGATGCCATGTGGTCGGAATGAACGACCATTGAAAGTAGTGAGGAGAGTAGGTGATGGAGACAAAATAGGCTGGCCAATGGCCTTCCAACATGACAATGACATAACACATGTCGAGGTGCCCTCGTTGACCATGGTGCAGAAGATATTCGATGTAAAATTTTTTGTGGGGTAAGCCACTACTATATGAAACACCACATGGTAAGGTAGACGAGGTTTTAAGTCGGTTGTATCTAACATGATGGTACCCAGATTACAAGTCTCAGTAGATCCCAATGTAGTTAACAAGGCTTTCCTCTGAGCAGGGAAGCTTTGGAGGACCTCCAAAGCTGACATCGCACAAGGAGTTTGTGATAAATCTTCCACCACAGATTAGTTCTGGGTAGCCCTTGCATTTGGGTTATGAGAAACTTTTTTAAATGCACCTTTTGGAATGCGTGTCATTATTTCTCCCAATGTTTTCTCAATCTGAAGAGAAAGAGATGGGCATTTAGCTTCTTTACCCTTCTCAGAAGCGCTTGGTTTACTATAATCGTGTGCTCTAGTCGATATGAAAGCATCACCCCTAACCATATAAACGTTCACATATGAGAGGTTGTTCAGAGGCGGACATGTTTCTTGGCTGCCCCCTTCCGTGCTTGCATAGGCTTGAGTTAGATTTTGTCCATGTTGAAATGGATTAGTCAACACTTCCTGTTGTTGTTGTGTGACAAACTTTTGGGCCTCTGCAAGTCAAGTACATAGATGGGTCGGGTGGTCTTCCACACACAATTTGCATGGATACCTCGCCTTCCATTTTTCAGTGTTGTCCCCACCAACATTATCGTTGGGTTTTTTATCCCTCTTACCCTTCTTTCATTGTTTATTCTTCCCTTCAGGCCGTTGGGCGACCTTTCGGGTAGTCGACTGTACTGTGTGTACTTCTAATGATTGGGTAGGGGGAGCAGCCAAAGTAATAGTTTGGATGGATGCTATGTGTTGTATGGATAACTGTTGCAACTACTTTGTCAATTGCTCGATGGGCTTGGTTTGTGCTGAACCGACAATACCATCAGCATGCGGTCTATGTCTCTGTCTAGTTTTATACAGTATTGAACATGGTGCATCTAGCAAGATATTGTATAATAAACCAGACTGAGAATAGATGAGCTCAAACTATTGAGCCCTCATGATGGCGTCTTCTTCAGAGAAAAATCCAGATGTCGCGACGTCTTTGGATAACTGCTAGACAAAAGACTTAAGGAACCACTCAAGAAGGAATGCTGGTGGGATTGGTACTTTGATTAAACTCTTCTGACGTCTCCATTCTCAGATGTGATCAAATATATGGTCCGCTGTTGTCTGTTTGAAATTAGCGAGTAGCTCTGTGCCAGCGTCATATCTCACAGGTAAATCGAAATGGTTAAGGAAATCCATCGCCAGTTCACCAAAAGAAGAGTATCTTGAGCGATCAAGCTCAATGTACCATTTCGCGACACTCCCAATGAGAGTATGTTGAAATAATCACAACTGTACGGAGTCATATTTCAATGAGTTAGATGAGCACCAAATATGGAAGGTAGTCACATGATCTCCTGGATCTTCATTAGGCTTGGCTTCAAACTTTGGAATGTCCGAAGGAAACTTCATCGGCATAGGAGGCCAACGCGGATCGTGACAAATGGGGTCATTCAACAACCTTCTCAAATCTGGCAAGTGTAATGTCGCCAGGAACAATAGTTTGGGTTGTTGTTGATAACCTATGAAAAAGGGACCTGGAGTTTTTGACTGGCACTAGGTTTCCAGGAAAAGTTTGTTTGTTGGCCCGGATTCTGGTAGAAACCATGGCCCTGGCCAGCGTAAGGATTTTGCATATGTGGAGACATCATCTACTGATTTCCCAAATAGGACATAGATTGTTGGGCATGCATTGTATTCGAAGGAATTTCAGAAGGATTAACCCATGTCGGTCCCTTGGGGAGAGGCATAGTAGTTTTTTCAGGGTTCCATTGATTGTGGAAAGAATTACCCCAGATAGACATTCCGGAGGAGGGAATGGATCCTTGCCCTGAATTCCAAGGTCCTACTAGGTTTTCCCCTTGTGCAGGAATAATACCCTGCACAAGAGTAGATTGTCCAAAAATGGGGTTTCCCCCGGTCAAGAAAGCGGCTGATGAGAAGGTGTTGTTACCAAATGTTTTGTTCCAATAAAATGGTGTCGAACCTACCAGCATACTATGCAAAGGTGGTCCTTGACTCCCCGCTCCAAATAAACTATTGTGTGTAGGTTTCCCAACGGATTGCTGATGCGAGCCACCGAGTGAAGGGGACCAAGGAGGGATATGACCTCCTCTGTAAGGAAAAGCATTAAAAGGGACAGGAGTGCCCCCCAAGTGACCTTGTAGAGGAGCACTAGAGCTCCCTACCCCCAGACCCAAAGTCTGTAAAGTGGAGTAGGAAAGTACAGGACTTGTACCTGAACTAGGCATCCCGTATGAGAACGGAGGGCCTATCATAGTTGGTGTGAAAGGGGTTATGGTTGCCGCCAAAGATGGGTTCGGACCACTATGCGAAGTAGTTCCGGTCGAGACCATGGTGTCTCGGACTAATGACGATGGGTTAGGAGATGAAAGCTCTCCTATGGTGACAAGCGTGGTGGAAATTGAAGAATTCCCAGAAGGAGTAAAGTCATTTGTTTCCATTGCTGTGTGTGACACTGTCTAGCGCTCATGAAATTGAATCGGTACAATAAAAGGTGCCAAGAAATCAGTGGTTGGGGTTTCAACCAAGACAAGAGCGGTTGCTTCAAGTTCCAAAACATTCGATTCCTCCGGGGGTTGTTTGGGCATAATAGGTTGTAACCCGGTCACTTCAAAAGACCCTTGTTGGTTTAGCTTCCACCTTAATGGTGATGGGGGTGGCTCCAGTGTAACCGGCGGTAGGCCAAGAAGCCTTCTTGACCGGCGGAGCTCAATATCCTTCACTGTGTGAGAATATCCAAGACACTCTAAGGTATTCTAAATGCTCAAAAGTAACACCCACTACAAAAAAAAAATCCCTAGAAGATAAGACAAGAAAACACTAAATTAATTGGAAGAACAGTTACAACAACCAACACTAGATAAACTTACCGGTGCAAGTGCAACTCAAACACGGAAGCACCCTCTGGGTATACTCTAAAAAGTGTGGCCTGATGTCTATCCTAGGTACAACGGTATACCCCCACAGTCACCTGTGTATGTCCCTAACAAATATTGGCAGCTAGGTTGCCAGCACGTGAACAGTCACCAGGCAGGTACAATCAAAAGTCGGGTAGATCACAATGAGCAGGGTATCCAGCCTGAAACCTATCAAGGGTATAGAGAGAAAATGGTCCATAATACAAATGAGGACCTCGAATGAATTCAAGACCCACAAAGCCCCGTGGAAAATGCAAGTGACGGAATCCCAAAACAAGCCCTCTATATGTGTTCTCCACTACGATTGGTCTAGTTTTGGAGGGGTTATCTCCGCTACCTTTCCGCACGCGACCTCGTGTTTATCCCTTGTGTTAGAGGGGGGTCCTAGATAAATTTCATGAAAATAGACTTAGACACTCCCTATCTCAGACTCCAATGTTTGATTTTAAATGGCCTTGAAGAGTTTCCTCTCCAACCTAATCCAAGGCCCTAGTCCTGAACTAGTTTGTGAAACCTACAAACATAAAAGTCTAGTAGATTTTAAATTTAGCATTACTTTTATGGATTTGTCTTACGTCAAGGGGTATGAGGGTGAAACTGATGATGTGTAAAAGACGAAAGAAAAAAATGAATAAAAAAGATGGAAACAAAACTTTTACTGAATGCAAAATTTCGACAACTTTTTCAAAAAATATTTTTTATTTTTCTAAGATTTTGGACAACAAACTCAAAGGCATTTCACTCGAATAAAAGATACTTATGATCTAATTGAACTACAAAAACTTATGAAATAAAAGACTTTTCCCTGGCCTAATAATGCAGAAACACATTGTTCAACCAAACAAGAAAATGAAGAGATTTTTTTATTTTTTTATTTTAATTGCTAGTAAAGCAAGAAATGAAAAATACCGACAAGCAAAAACCAAGAAAAACAATTATGGACTAATCGCAGATCGCAAAGAATCAGATTAACAAATCACACAACAACAATTGTAAAAACAATGACTCTCATACTTGTCTAAAAATCGTAAATTTTGTTTTATTTTTCTGACAACGTTTTAAATGAGAAAAATCAAGATAAGGGTAAGATTAATCCTAGGCTACTGACTGCTCACACAGAGATTTGAACACCTGAGAGGAATAATTCCGTCGACAATTCTAACTGCTCACTGCTCACCCATAGCTTTTTGTTCCATCGACAACTTTCATTTTTTCATGCTTTTGTTGGTCCACGCGGGTTGTTTTGGGTCAGCCAACGTGTACACGTGTGCAGTAATGGATTAGGGTGCATGGGCCTTTATTCAAGAGGATTTTCAAAGAGTTGTTTAGCAGTGTTTTGGAAAAGAAGGGATGTGAGTTGGCATGATGCCAGGTAAGCATGTGCGGTGCAATTTAGGGTTATAACACACTCCTTATATAGTTTTAATTTTGTATTATATTAGGAGAGAATGCAGAGTAGAAGAGAGTAACAAAGTAGATAGGAAGAAAGATGCAGTAAAGAACTGTAATACTATGTAATTTATCTCATGAATGAATAGAACAAACAAAATTGTTCCAATTCCTTGGAAAATGTTCATTATGATGTGTGATTGAGTGAATGATATATTTTGTATGTGTTTTAGTTCATTTTGTTTATGTATGATTGTCTAGGGTTGATCATATGAATTTGTGATGAACTAGATAAGTTTCAATTGTCTCTCTTCTGAGAACTCGTATGCAAGGATTGCATCTTGTACACAAGGAGTGTGTTGATAGAGTCTTGAATTGACTCAAAGAAGTTCAGAAGGAACGACGAGAACTTAGACCAAGTGCAAGGAGTGCATAGATTCAAGGAGTGACTAAGTGTCAAAGAACTGGAATAGAGAAACACAAGGAGTGCGGGAAGATTTTCTTCAAAGAAATACATCGATCTAAGTTTTTCGATATCCCAGGAATGCAGGGAGTGCATGGGAGATCAAAATCCTCAAGGGGATCAAGATCAAAAGATATAGAAGGGAGAAATCTTCAAAGGGAGTGAGGATTTTAATATTCCACGAGTTATCGGTCAAGATCAGTCCAGGAGAGAGAGGGATTTCTCTGAATCATTGGATCTGGGAAAAGTGTGTGAGATTTAAGTCTCTTGGTAGGCACAGGAGAGGAGACTGTTGAAGTGTCTAAGTCCTGAAGTGATTAGGGACCATTCATCGCCAAGAGGGATCAGTGGTGCAAGATCTACAACTCCGGAGTGAAATCACTTAAGAGATTTCGTAGACAAGGAGGATGTGAAATCACCAAAGAGCTGAAGTAGATCTTGAATGTTGGTCACCAAGAGGTACATGTCAATAGATTGAACAATTTAGGTATAGGAATTGAAACTCCTGAAGCCCGAAGAGTCGAAGTGATTCATAGCCTTCGATATGTGGGAGACACGCGTCGATAGATCATTGACTTCAGGTGAAAACAATCTGGGAGAAAGTGAGTGTGCAGGAGTTGAAAATGTCGAAGCCTGAATAACGAAGTGAATCATAGTCGTATGATTGGGGAGGACACATGGTAGAAATCCATTGTCTTCGGGTGAAAGAAATATAGGAGGAATGAGTGCATAGGAGTTTGAAACTCCCGAAACATGAAGATCTGAAGCTAATCGTAGTCGTCGATTTGTTGGAGACACATGTCGACAGATCATGAATTCTAGGTGAAATTATTTTGGGGGAAAGTGAAGGCATGAGTTTGAAACTCCACAAGACCAAATTGCTGAAACAAATTGGGACCGTTGATTTGAAAGGGATATGTGTCGACGGATCATTGAAGTCTCGGAGAGAGTGCTCCAGAGAGAAGGAAGGAAAAGAGGTATATCTTATCCATTAGTCAAGAGGAACCAAACGATATCACAATATCAACAGTCACGCTTAACTGTGGGGACACAATGTGCTCACACCTTAAAATATGAGAACATGCCGCAATCAAAACCACTGTATTGCAAAAGGGACACGTGGAAATTGGTAGTGAATTGTGGGGAGAAAATGAGTGTGGTCTCAAACCACTCTTGGCCACACCTGCAATCACTTTTTTACATGAGTTCATAGCTCGAGGTCACATCCAGAAAGGGGCTAATGGAAAAGGGGCTAGCGCCTGAAACTTGACAGTTCAGTAGCGCGAAGGGAGAGGTTGTAGGTGTCATAGAACCTGCACTAAAAGGATGAAAGGGCCTTTGTTTAATCACAAAGTGAGACCATAAAGGTTTCAGATAGTCAATTTGGCTTGGAGAATCGAAGATCCTTGATTGGGAGGTCGCGTAGCCTGAAAGAGAGTAGTGGGGTTGCATTAGGTGGTATTAGAGATATTGATTTTTTTTGCAGACAACATAGAAAGGAGAAAGGAGATAAATTGATATCATTATTGGTATCAAGAGTTGATTATGTTTATAGACATCAGAAGGTGAGGCAATTAAATCATTCCACCCAAAAGATGCAAAGCGAATCTAGAAATGGAAGAAGAAATGAGGTGACTCATAATGAGGCTGGAAGCCATGGAAAAAACATAGAGGAGATAACCAGACACTAGATATATCAGTGAATATGAAAGAGAAGAGATAGAGGTCGAAGAAAATGTGGCTGAGGATGTTGTATAAGACCACTTATTGAAAGTTGTTTCGAGAATAGAATCCAGAGAAAAAATAGGGGTACCAATGTATGAAGGAAATTTAGAAGTTGAATAATTGTTGGATTGGGTACGTGATATGGACAAGTACTTCTATTATGAGGATATTGAAGAAGACAAGATGGTGAAGCATGCAGTGACAAGAATGAATGGTCATGTAGCACTATGTTGGGACGAACTACAAGTCGATCACGGATGCAAGGGAAAGAAGAAAATTAAAAATTGGGATAGGATGGTAGCCAAGCTAAAAGAAAAAATTGTCACAAAGGACTATCAAATCAATCTGTTCATGAGATTGTAGAACCTAAGACATAAAATCTTATCAGTGAAGAAATACACTTAGGAATTTTACAAAATGAACATCAGGGGTGGACATAAAGAGAATGATGATGAAAAAACAACCAGGTATATCAATGGACTGAGGTATGAAATACAAGAGGATATCAACATGATGTTTGTTAGTAAAGTCGAGGATTCTTATCAATCAACCTTGAAAATCGAAGAGAAATTGGCCAGAAAACAAATCCAACTAAACAGAGGAGGAAATTCAAGCAGAGGTAAAGGAACGAATAGAGAGAATTTCTAGAAACCAAAGAATGAAGATGGAAAGAATCATAGTCACCCTGAGAAATATGGAAGTTCTAAGGAATGACAACATGGAGGAAGAATCTCTTTTCCTAGAGGAAGAGGAAGAGCTAGAGGAGTTGAAATTAGATTTTATGCATGTGGAAAGACATGGAACATGTCTTAGGAATGCCTAGAGATGAATAAAGACACTAGAGGAGGATAAGCACACATTTCTAAATCATAGAAGCATGTGGAAGCAGAATAAGCAGAAGGAGGAAAGAACCTCATGATGAGAAAATTTCTTCTTAAACCAGAGAAGGAGGTAGAGGAACCAGTTCAACGGAAAAATCATTTCAGAACTTCTTGCAAGATGAAAGACAGAGTTTGCAAGGTGATAATAGACAGTGGGAGCACTAACAATCTAGTATCCACAAAGATGGTGGAGAAACGAGAGATGAAGACAACTGCACATACAAACCCATACAAGGTATCATGGTTTCAGAAAGGACATCAAGTAATGGTAAGTCAACAATTCAAAGTTGAATTTAAAATAGGAGGTTATAGAGATGAAATATTATGTGATGTTATTCCTATGTATGTCTACCATATTTTATTTGGGATTCCATGGTAGCTTGCAGAAAATTTATTCATGATGGGAGGAAGAATACTTATACCCTAGAAAAGAATGGTAGGACAAATATGTTTTTACCAATAGAGGACAAAGAGAAAAGAGGGAAACTAGTTCAAGTATACTTATCATGATGGGAAGGAACTCTTGAATGAATTCAAGAAGGAGAAGGAGATGCAATTTGCTATAGCGAGGAAGCCAAGAGTTATCCTTATAAATACTTTTGTTGAGGATTTGCCTGAAGAAATCCAGGAACTGTTAGAAAACTTTGCTGACATCGTAGTGGATGAATTACCTCACTCATTTCCACCCATTAGGAGTATAAGTCATCATATTGACCTTATTATAGGAGCTAGTTTACCAAACAAAGCAACTTATAGGTTGACACCTAGAAAGAATTAGGAAGTCAAAAATCAAGTCCAAGAGTTGTCAGATAAAGGTTTAGTCATGGAAATCCTAAGCCCATGCACAGTGCCAACTATGTTGAGTCCAAAGAAAGATGGAGGATGGAGAATGTATACATATTCTAGAGCCATCAATAAGATCACCATTAGGTATAGATTCCCTTTACCTAGGGTGGATGATTTGATGGATTGTTTGAGTGGAGAAAGATATTTTTCCAAGATAGAATTGAAGAGTGGATATCACAAAATAAGGATGAGAGAGGGAGATGAATGGAAGAAAACATTGAAGACAAATGAATGTTTGATCGAATGCTTGGTCATTCCATTTGGGTTGACAAATGACTCAAGCACATTTATGAGATTAATGAATGAAGTATTGAAAGACTTCATAGGAAAATTTGTCATAGTATATCTAGATGACATAATAATCTTGAGTAAGATAGAGGGAGAACACTTAAAACATTTGACATCAATGATGAGAAGGTTGCGGAAACAAAAACTGTTGATAAATCTGAAAAAAACTCTTTTATGAAGACATAACTCATATAATTGGGTTTTGTGATCTCTTCAAATGAATTGAAGATGGATCCAGAAAAGGTGAGAGCAATCAAAGAATGGCCATTTCCTGGAATCATATTTGAGGTAAGAAGTTTTCATGCGTTAGCAAGTTTTTATAAAAAGTTTATTAGAACTTTTAGTGGTATATGTACACCCATACTGGACAATGTGAAGATAAAACAAAAGTGTTTTAATTGGACAAAGGAAGCTGAAAAAAGTTTCAAAGTGTTGAAAGAGAAGATCACAGAAAAATCAATTTGGGTCTTACCATATTTTGGAAAAACATTTCAAGTAATATGTGATGCAAGTGGAGTAGCGATTGGAGCAGTCTTGAGTTAGGATAATAGGCCAGTTGATTATTTCAATGAGAAGTTGAATCACACTAAGAAGAAGTATTCCACATATGAAAAATAATTTTAGCAGTGATTCAAGCATTGAAGAAGTGGAGGCACTATCTAATTCCTAAAGAATTTTTCTTGTATAATGATACTCAATATTTGTAGTTTATTACTAGGAAAGAAAATTTGAATCAAAGACATGCTAAATGGGTAGAATTTATGCAGAATTTTACTTTTGTTATTAAACATATTGTTGGAACTACTAACAAATTTGCAGATGCTTTAAGTAGGAGGAGTTTAATTGTACAGGAATTCCAAGTGGAGACCTTATGGTTTGAATACCTCAAGGAAATGTATCAAGAATATACATATTTTAAGGAAGATTATGAGGTATGTAAGAATCCTTTGTTGGGAGATAGAAGCCCATGGACATAATATTTGATCCAGGATGGATTAATGTTCAAAGGGAGCCAACTATGCATACAAAGATGCTCAATGAGAGATAACCTGCTGAAAAACAAACACACTACAACTTTAGCTAGACATTTTGGTCATGATAAGACATTTGAAAATATGAGCAATTCCTATTATTATCCAAGCATGAGGGAAGAGGTGAAAAAGTTTGTGAAAAAATGCAGAATTTTCCAATATGCAAAAGGAAGATAACAAAACACTAGTTTGTATCATCCATTACCAATTATAGAAAGGCCACGGGATGCAATCGGTATTTATTTTGTACTAGGATTTCCTAAAACCCAAAAAGGGAGTGATTCCATATTTGTTGTGGTGGAAAAATTTTCAAAAATGGAAAATTGCATACCATGCTAGAAAAAAATGATGCTACACACATAGCCAATTTTTTTTTAGAGAAGTGGTGAGACTACATGGATTACCTAGGCACATAGTCTCAGATAGGGACACAAAATTTGTAGGACACTTTTGGAGAACTCTATGGAAGAGGTTAGGGAAAAACTTGTCAATTAGTTCAACATATCACCCTCAGACAAATGGACAGATTGAATTAGTAAACATGAGTCTGGGAAACTTGTTAATAATTTTATTCACTGAGTAAGGCTATCAATGGGATCAAATTCTGGTACAAGAAGAATTTTCATTTAACAATTCAATGAACAGGAGCACTAGAAAAAGTCCATTTGAAATTGTGTATGGTATAAAACTAAGAGAGATTACAAAGTTGAGATATCTGAACCAATATGAATTGAGAAGTGTTGGTGCAGAAGATTTTGCAGTAGAAATACATAAACTCCATGCCATATTTAGAGAGCATATATAGGACAACAACCCAAAATATAAGAACAGAGTTGATCAGTAGAGGAGATAATTTCAATTCGAAGTAGGAGATGAAGTTTTAGCTCATTTGAGAAAGGAAAGGTTTCCAAGGGGTACATATAACAAGTTGAAGATGAATAAGATAAGTGTTACTCATTATTTTTGTCACCCTTATGACTGTTAATGATTTAAACCTATATGTTTTCTTTAGAAGGATCAGTGGCCCAAATTCCTGAAGAAAGAAGGGAGAAGAAGTTTCCCTAGGAGAAGAAATTGTATTTTTCTTTGTAAAAACCCTATTAAGGAAGGTCGTCACAGGCTGCACTATATAAAAGGTGTGACGATTCCTGATCCTCTCACACTTGTATAAAGATATATTGTGACGTCGTCGTAGGCTTCACTATAAATAGGGTGCAACAATTTTTGTACGTGGAAAAAATGAGCATCTTCTTGATGCTTCTAGAAGGATAAGCTTATATGGTGAGGTGGCCTTTGAACGGTTTGGATCTTACTCACTTTTATAATTTAGTGGGATCATCCTAACCTCCTCACCTTATCTTCTTCAACTTATAAAAGGAGAGGATCTCTCATGGAGAAAGTTAGCTAGATTGGGTTTCGATTGGAAATTTGGTTTGACATTGTTAGCTTGGTTAGATTGTCTTTGAGATTTGCTTTGTCGAGATAGATTGTGAGTAGATATCAGATCCATGGTCTTAGAATCCTTGGAGAAAGAAGTGTGTGGGAAGAAAGGAACTATTGTAAAGGACCTTACAACATCAAGGCTTTGGTTGTAATCTTTCTTCCTATTATTTAATACAGATGAAATTTTCTTTCCTATATGAATCTTATTTGTCCATATTATATGATTCCTTGATCACATACATAGTTTCATATCAAGTAGGCTATGTTATTCTTGTCTTTGTTGGCTTCTGTTCCTTTTAATATATTTCTCCATAAGCCTCATGACAGAGCTTGGATTACATTGGTGAAGTTGGATCTTCGATATTTAAAAGGTATGTTGTAGATCCATTTATCATTTGATAATTGAAATCTAAGGAAAGAGTAGTGCACTGTCTTGTTTTATTATAGTTTCATAGTGAAGATAGGGGATTTATTTGTGTCCTCACTTAACAATTAGCCCGATAACAAAATTGGTGACCATACTAGGGATTGAACCTCGATTCTCGAGCATAGTTCTTTTTCTGTGTCAAGCTCGTTAAAAAATGAAATAATTTTTCCCCCTCTCTATTTGAGTCAAGTCCTTCATCTAGTATTTGAAGATTCATTTCATCCACCTGTGTTATTGGTTGAGATGAATCTTTGGGGCAAATGATTCTATCCTCTGGCCTTCATGTTGAAGTTGAGTCGCTAGCTTCTTAAGCCCGGGGCTAAGTACCAACCATGCAAATTCATGAACCATGTATTGGGAAGTCGCAAGCATAGTTTTTAATTTGGTTCAAGCTTATGTAAAAATGAAACCAGGACCAATCATAGTTTCATCCAGTTTTAATCTTGTGTAAAAATAAAATCTATCCCAAGTATAGTTTTGTTTTGTTTTAAGATTGAGTAAAAATGAAAAAAATCCCGAGCAATATTTGTTCTTTCTCGTGCTCGTAAATACATGAGAATGTAAACAAGTAAATTTTTATCACTTTTTCAGACTCATAAAGGTTATAGGAAAAAGGAACCCCCTGGAGTTCTCTTTAAGCTCTTTTCAGACTCTCTAAATGTGAAAATATGGTCAAGCGACCTTGTTCTTTTCAAACTCTTAAAAGTATTTGAAGAAAACATCTGATGAGAAGTAGGTTATCACTTTTTCGGTCTCATCATATTAATTTACAAAAAAGGACATTGTGGAGTTTCCTTTAAGTGTTTTTCAGACTCTCTAAACATTAAAAATCCCTGAGTTTTCTTTCTTTGGACTCATTAAAAAAACATTGAAAGACCCATATGGGACCGAACCACTCCTTCTTAGGGCTCGTTAAACATACTTTGAGAGATTCATTCGAAGGATGAGCTTACATCAACAAGCATATGTTATCCTCCTCAAGGTTGTGTAAAAATAAAGAG
>JZKD02S1673255.1:243092-253295 GCA_000966675.3 Picea glauca
CCTGTATTCTATGGAAGAGTCATCTATGAACATGAAACCCTTTCACGTGCTTTGTGTCTAGGTTGGAAAATACACTTGTCTCTTGATCATACTCCTTTATAAGATTACAAATTGATCTATGATCCTTATTATTGAGTCATTGTTTCCAAGACAGTTGTCATGTCATCAATATGTTCAAAGAGAAGTTCAACCCATAAATCCTTCTATTGCATCGACCATTTATACGATATTTAAGACTTGTATTTCACCAGCAATCCCTGAGTCAGTCCTGAATCACTTATTTCTCTAATCTACTTCAAATATTGTTACTTGTTTTGTGTCATTGATGGGGGATACATTAAGGCCCTCCTATGAAGAGTATTTTCTTTTCGACTTCAACTCATTATCCATAAATTAGAATTAGAAACTAATTGGTACCTTAGAACTTGCATGCCTCAATTGCATGTTTCCTCACTTTCGACAGTGGGTTTTCATTATTGACCCCTGATCGGGAGATTCCACCAAGTGTTCGACTTCATCTCATTAATTCACATTCGTTGGATTGTACTAGAGTACCTTGGGATTAATTGAAATTAATGGTTACTTCCCTCGAACTTCTTAATGATATTCATTAATGACTAGTAATCAAGTGGTTTCTACCATGTTCGACTTTATCACATGTATTCTCATGGTTAGATTTGTACTATAGAGTAGTGGAGATGAAGACCCTAGATCTTTCCTGACAGATTCAGGTTGCGTTGGAGTATATTCAGATTGTATTGTTGCAGAGATCCACAGTGTATGTCTCATGGCTATGTTGAAATTTGAGTCTTTAACACATGGATCCACAGTGTATGTTTGTTGGCCATGACTTGTCTTGCTTGACATGGATATTTTCATGTCAGAATTTATGCTTTGAGTCATTTCTATTCTGAGTATGGGACTGCCTACCTTAGTAATTATATATTATTGTATTTTATTTCCTTGTTTGTTTGCAGGTTTCCGAATGACTATTCCTTGTTCCCTACACACACAGGACAAAGTATTTCAACTATCAATCTGTTATAACTTCATACTTTGGGGGTATATCTGTTACAAATTTTTTTCTCCACCCATATGACCGTTAATGATGTAAACCTATCCTTTTTCTTTAGAAGGATCAGTGGCCCAAATTCCTGAAGAAAGAAGAGATAAGAACTTTGCCTAAGAGAAGAAATTGTATTTTCCTTTGTAAAATCCCTACTAAGGAAGGTCGTCGTAGGATGAACTATATACAGGGTGCGACGATTCTTGATCATTGCACCCTACTCTAAATCTATATTGAGACGTCGTCACAGGCTGCACTATAGCTAGGGTGAGATGATTTTTTTACGTGGGAAAAATGAGCATCTTCTCGATGCTTCTAGAAGGATAAGCTTCTATGGTGAGGTGGCCTATGAACAGTTTAGATCTTACTCACTTTTATGATTTAGTGGGATTATCCTAATCTCCTCACCTTATCCTCTTCATCTTACAAAAGGAGAGGATCTCTCATGGAGAAATTAGATTGGATTTGGATTGGAAATTTGGCTTGAGATTGTTAGCTTGGTTAGATTGGATTTGAGCTTTGCCTTGTCAAGATAGATTGTGAGTAGCTATCAAATCCATGGTATTAGAATCCTTGGAGAAAGAAGTGTGTGGGAAGAAAGGAACTATTGGAAGGGACCTTACAACATCAAGGCTTTGGTTGTAATCTATCTTCCTATTATTTAATACAGATGCACTTTTCTTTCCTATATGAATCTTATTTGTCCATATTGTATGATTCCTTGATCACATACATATTTTCATATCAAGTAGGCTCTGTTATTCTTGTCTTCATTGGATTGTTTTCCTTTCCAGATATTTTGCCATAAGCCTCGTGATGGAGCTTGGATTGCATTGGTGAAGTCAGATCTTCGATATTTAAAAGGTATGTTCTAGAGCCATTTATCATTTGATAATTGAAATCTAAGGAAAGAGTAGTTTATTGTCTTGTTTTGTTCTAGTTTCATAGTGAAGCTAGGGGGATTGATTTGTGTCTGGACTTAACAATTATCTCGATAACAAAATTGAGCATAGTTTTATGATTTCAAGCTTGTTAAAAAATGAAATCATTTGTGAGGATAGTTTTCACGTCTCTGTAGAAACCTCATTAAAAAATGAAACATAGCTTACGAGCATAGTTCATGTTTGTGTGTCAAGCTCATTAAAAAATGAAAAAAAAAAATTAGGGATTGAACCTAGATTCTCGAGCATAGTTCTTGTTCCTGTGTCAAGCTCGTTAAAAAATGAAATAGTTTTTCCCCCTCTTTGATTGAGTCAAGTACTTCGTTATGTATAGTATTTGAAGATTTTTTTCATCCTCCTGTGTTGTTGGATGAACCAAATCTTGGGGGGTAATTCTTTCAGCCTATGGACTTCATACTGAAGTTAAAGCCACTAGTTTCTTAAGCTGGGGGATAAGTTCCAACCATCCCTGTGTTATGCGTTGGGAAGTCCAAGCATAGTTTTCTATGGTTCAAGCTTGTGTAAAAATGAAACCACCTACCTCAAGCATAGTTTCCTCTGGTTTGATCTTGTGTAAAAATGAAACTAGTTCCAAGCATAGTTTTTTTTAGTTTTAAGCTTGTGTAAAAATAAAATCTATCCTGAGCATAGTTTTGTTTTGTTTTAAGCTTGCATAAAAATGAAAACAATATCGAGCTTGGTCTTTGTTCTTTCTCGTGATTGTAAATCAATGAGAATGCAACCGAGTATACTTTTATCACTTTTTCAGACTCGTAAAGGTTATATGAAAAAGGAACCCCTCTGGAGTCTTCTTTAAGCTCTTTTCAAACTCTCTAAATGTGAAAAGATGGTCGAGTGACCTTGTTCTTTTCACGCTCATAAAAGTATTTGAAGAAAACATATGATGAGTAGTAGGTTATCGATTTTTCGATCTTGTTAGATTAATTTACAAATAAAGAAATGTTGGAGTCCTCTTTAAGAGTTTTTCATACTCTCTAAACATGAAAATCTCTCGAGTTTTCTCTCTTTCGACTCATTAAACAAACATCAAAATAACAATATGGGATTGAACCACTCCTTCTTAGGGTTCGTTAAAAATAATCCGAGAGACTCATCTGAGGGATGACCTTACATCAACAAGAATATGTTATCCTCCTCAAGCTTGTGTAAAAATAAAGAGGTACTCACCAGAAATGGTGGGGGGGAAATTGGGAAAGAAATGTATCTAAACCTATATTCTATGGAAGAGTCACCTTTGAACATGACACCCTTTCACTTGCTTTGTGTCTAGGTTGGAAAATACACTTTTCTCTTGATCATACTCCTTTATAAGATTACAAATTGGTATGTGGTCCCTATCGTTGAGTCAGTGTCTCCAAGACATTTGTCGTGTCGTCAATATGTTCAAAGAGAATTTCAACCCGAAAAGCCTGCTATTGCGCCAACCATTTATACATTCTTTAAGAATTCTATTGTGTTGGCCATCCCCGAGTCAGTCCTAAATCACTTGTTACTCTAATCTACCTCAAATATTTTTCCCTGTTTTGTGTTATTGATGGAGGATACATTAAGGCCTTCCTGTGATGAGTCTTTTCTTATCGACTTCAACTCATTATCCAGGAATTAGACTTAGAGACTAATTGGTAGCTTGGAACTTGCATCCCTCAATGGAAGGTTTCCTCATTTTCCATAATGGGTTTTCATTATTGACTCTTGATCGAGAGATTCCACTGAGTGTTCGACTTCATCTCATTAATTCACATTCGTTGGATTGTACTAGAGTAACTTGGGAGTCATTGACATTAATGGTGATTTCCCTTGCACTTGTTAATGGTATTCATTAATGACCGATAATTGGTTTCTACCATGTTCGACTTCAACACATGTATTTGCATGGTTAGATTTGTACTATAGAGTGGTGGAGATCAGGACCCTAGATCTTTCTTGACATATTCAGGTTGCATTGGGGTATATTTATATTGTAATTTTTCATATATCCACAGTGTATGTCTCGTGGCTATTTTCAAATTTGAGTCTTTAACACATAGATCCACAGTGTATTTTTGGTGGCTATGTTTAGATTTGAGTCATAATGGCATGGATCCACAATGTATGTTTGGTGGCCATGAACTGTATTACTTAGAATGGATTTTTGTATGTTGACATTTATTATTTGAGTCATTTATATTTTGATTATGGGAGTGCCTACCTCAGTGATGGTATATTATTATACTGTATTTCCTTTTTTATTGGTAGGTTTCCAACTGACATGTTCCTTATTCCCTACACACACTCAAAAAAGTAATTCAGCTATCACTCTGTTATAACTTCATAATTTGGGGGGCTCTCTCTTACACATTATTTTCTTCACCCTTATGACCGTTAATGATGTAAACCTATATGTTTTCTTTATAAGGATCAATGGCCCAAATTCCTAAATAAAGAAGGGAGAAGAACTTTGTAGAGGAGAAGAAATTGTATTTTCCTTTGTAAAAACTCTATTAAGGAAGGTCGTCACAGGATACACTATATATTGGGTGTGACGATGTGTTATTGTCACACCCTTATCTAAATATATATTGCGACGTCATCATAGGCTTCACTATAGCTAGTGTGCGACGATTTCTGTACGTGGGAAAAACGATCATTTTCTCGATGCATCTAGAAGGATAATATTCTATGGTGAGGTGGCCTCTGAATGGTTTGGATCTTACTTTGTTTTATGATTTAGTGGGATCATTCTAACCTCTTCACCTTATCCTCTTCGGATTATAAAAGGAGAGGAGATCTCATGGAGAAATTTAGCTAGATTAGATTTGGATTGGAAATTTGTCTTGAGATTGTTATCTTGGTTAGATTGGCTTTGAGATTTGCTTTGTCAAGATAGATTGTGAGTAGATATTAGATCCATGGTCTCATAGTCCTTAGAGAAATAAGTGTGTGCGAGGCAAGGAACTATTGGAAGGGACCTTACAACATCAAGTCCTTGGTTGTAATCTCTCTTCCTATTATTTAATACAGATGCACTTTTCTTTCCTATATGAATCTTATTTGTCCATATTGTATGATTACTTGATAACATACATAGTTTCATATCAAGTAGACTATGTTATTCTTGTCTTCATTGTCTTCTGTTCCTTTGCATATATTTCTCCATAAGCCTCGTGACGGAGCTTGGATTGCATTGGAGAAGTCATATATTTGATATTTAAAAGGTATTTTATAGATCCACTTCTCATTTAATAATTGAAATATAAGGAAATAGTAGTGTACTATCTTGTTTTGTTCTAGTTTCGTAGTGAAGCTAGGGGGATTGATTTGTGTCCACACTTAACAATTAGCCTGATAACCATAAGACCATGTAGGATTATTAGAAAATTTGCATGCAATTCTTATAAAATTGGGTTGCCAGACAATGTTGGGATATCACCAATATTCAATGTTGCAGACCTGTACCCTTACAGGAGAGATGATGTAGGAGAATTAAATGATCATAAATAAGTTCAGTGGGAAGAACAATTTCCCACAAAATAAAAACCTCAGATGGAGAGAATCACAAGACATAGAGTTGGAAAGAAGACCAGGAGGAATACATATCCTGAATACTTAGTGAAGTGGAAAGATTATCCAGTGGAAGATTCAAGTTGGGTCACCGAACCTAATATTTTGAAGCATTGAAAAATAGTACAAGAGCTCATGGACAGGAGCCCATGAGTATTTTATCTAGAGGATTATGATGCAAAAGAATCTCTTTTAGAGTCAAAGAAGAAATCATGGTGGCAGGGATATGACATCTCTGCATGACAAAATTTCAAATCAACACTTAACTCAGAAACATAACGAGTTGTTGAGATATTTTAGGAACACCATTTTTTACTATATCTCGTTTGTAAAGTCTTATACGACTGTAAGGATTTGCAGATAGAGAGTTGAATCCCTTATATGGTAATAACTGATAGTTATTATAATAGGACAAAGTAGGTAACCACTAGAAACTGATAGGATAATTTGCAGATATGATGGGGAGGAGCTGGAGGAGCCACTCCTTATATAGTTTTATTGTTTTATTGTATTAGGAGAGAACATAGAGTAGAAGAGAGTAGCAGAGTAGATAGGAAGAAATATGTAGTAAAGAACTGAAACACAATGTAATTTATCTCATGAATGAATAGAACAGATAGAATTGTTCCAATTCCTTGGACAATGTTCATTATGATGTGTGGTTGAGTGAACGATATATTTTGTATGTGTTTTAGTTCATTTTGTTTATGTATGATTGTCTAGGGTTGATCATATGAATTTGTGATGAACTAGATAAGTTTCAATAATCTCTATTCTAAGAAATCGTATGCAAGGAGTGCATCGACAGAGTCTTGAATCGACTCGGAGAAGTTCAGAAGGAATGAAGATAAATTAGACCAAGTGCAAGGAGTGCATAGAGTCAAGGAGAGACTAAGTTTCAAAGAAGCAGAACAAAGAAGCGCAAGAGTGTGGGAAGAGTTTCTTTGAAAAAATCCTTCGATCTGAGTTTGTCAAGATCCCAGGAATGCAGGGAGTGTGTGGGAGATCAAAATACTCAGGGGGATCAAGATCAAAACATATAGTAGGGAGAAATCTTCAAAGGGAGTGAGGCTCTAAATATTTCATGAGTTATCAGTTAAGATCCATCCAGAAGATAGCGGGATTGTTATAGATCGTTGGATCTAGGCAAAGTGTGTGAGATTTAAGTCTCTTGGTGTGCACAGGAGAGTGGACTACCGAAGTGCCCAAGTATTGAAGTGATTAGGGATAGTTCATCATCAAGAGGGAAGCGTGGCACAATATATACAACTCCAGAGTGGAAGAAATTCAGATATTTCGTAGACAAGGGGAAGGTGAAATTGCTAAATAGGTGAAGTAGATCCTGACCATTGGTTGCTAGGAGGTACATGTCAACAAATCAGAGACTTTGGGTGAAAATGATCAGAAGGTGAGTGGATAGGATTTGAAACTCCTGAAGCCCAAAGAGCCAAAGTGATTCACAGTCGTCGATCTATGGGAGACACACGTCGACAGATCATTGATTTTGGGTGAAAACACTTTGGGAGAAAGCGAGTGTGAGAGAGTTGAAACTCCCAAACCCGAATAGAAAAGTCAATTATAGTCATCCAATTTAGGAGGACACGCAGAAAAAATCCATTTTCTTCGAGTGAAAGCACTCTTGGAAGAACGAGTATGCAGGAGTTTAAAACTCTCAAAACTGAAAGAGCTAAAGGTAATCGCAGCCATCGATCTGCAGGAGAAACACATTGATAGATTGTGAATTCTAGGTGAAATCATTCTGGGGGAAAGTGAAGGTAGGATTTTGAAACTCTCGAAGATGGAATTTTTGAAAAAAATCATGACCGTTGATTTGAAAGGAACACTCGTCAACATATCATGGAAGTCTGGGAGAGAGTGGTTCAGAGAGAAGGAAGGAAAGGAGGTAGATCTCAATTGTCAATCAAGAGTCACTCATCGAGATCACAATATCAATGGTCACTTTTAATTGCAGGGAAAAAATGTGCTCAGACTTTAAAAATATGAGAGCGGGCCACAATCGAAACCACGGTATTGCAAAAGAGAGATGTGACAATTAGTAGTTAATTGTGGGGAGAAAAGTAGTGTGGTATCAAACCACTCTTGGTCGCGCCCACAATAAAGTGTTTATGCGAGGTCATATCCCAAGGTCAAATCCAAGAAGGGGCTATTGGAAAAGGGGTTAGTGCCAAAAACTTGATAGTTCAACAGTGAGAAGGGAGAGGTTGTGGGTGTCATAGAACCTACACCAAAAGGCCGAAAGGGCCTATGTTTAATAAAAAGTGATACCCTCAAGGTTTCAAAGAGTTGATTTGTCTTACAGAATCAAATATCCTTGATCTGGAGGTTTCTTATCTCGAATATGAGTAGGGGGGATGCATCAGACTAAGAGAAAGTTAACCCTCAACCCTGGAACAAAGAGAACTTCATCAAGATCTAGGAATCCTCCATACTCGAGTCAGAATCTAACCCTTCCAAATCCAAGTAAAACTTGTGTCATACCTCCTTCACTCTCGAGCATTCAGTTAGGATCTGTCTTTGTGATAATAAGGAATGCTCTCCATATTCCTGTCATGTGACAAGAGGCTCGACTATCAACAATCCATTTGATATCACCCCCAAGTCCTCCACTACTGACATTGGATACTAGAGTAACCAAATAAAATTTCTCATCAAACTTGGTAGAAAAATACTCCATGGATGATGTAACATCTATATTAGTCCTTTCTCATTCCTTCCTTTTCTTCTTCTTCTCAGGACACTAAGAAAAAAGGTGCCCCAACTAGTTACAACAATAACATATGACTTTACTCAAGTCCCTCCCAGAATTTCCTTTCTTATTTCCCTTTTCATCAAGAGAAACATTCACCTCAGATTTGTATTCCTTCTTACCACTTCAATGAGACTCCATCTAGGTCTCCTCCTGAGTGAAGTCATCCCATAACCTGCTCCAAATTGGAAAATTTTCTCAACCCACCACACACTTCACAAAGACATCTCATTCCTTTGTGAAGCCTTTCAAGGATATCCTCCCCAACTCGGCTTTTGATATGATATATCCCACTGCAACTAAATCTTCCTTAACTTGGGCTATCCAGGTAAGATATGATGTAACATCCTTACCCTTAGCCATCTTCGAGTCATGCATCTTATCTTTCAAGGCCATCTTTCGGTTGGCATTCTTAGCCTTAAATAAATTCTTCAAATCTTCCCACATCTCATAAGTTGTCTTCTTCTTAGACAAATGTGAAACGAGTGGGTCCTTCACACCATCCATAATGATCCTCTGAGATTTGGCCTCCTTTACCTCATGAAAATCCAAAGCACCAAGATCTCATGTGAGAGACACAACAACAAAACTGATCTTGTTCTCTTGGAGAACAACTGACATCTGGACCTTCCACTGCAAATAGTTGGAATTTTCATCCAGCCAATCCTAAAATCTAATGCATACATCCATATTCCCTGTCATTGTTCAAATAACACAACCAACTAGTTTTCCCCCCTTCAAACCTTTCCCAAAAATCACACTTCTCACTGTCACTCAGAACCCAAGCTTTGATACCATGTAGAAAATAAATGACAAAATTATCAAGTACTAAGTTCTATCACACTTAGAAACCTAGAGATAACTGTCTTAAATGAACTCTAATATCATTCAGAAAATACCATAAGAATAAATACACATTTCTAAGAATGTTTTTAGTGGAATAAACACAATGAAAAACAATCACTCAACCATGAAATAAACAAAAATTTAGGAAATGTCTGGGAACAGCCCAATGTGGGGAAACCCAATGAGAGAGAGATATTTTATTAGCTTTAGGAAATTTGTATCAGCAAAAAATAACAAAACCCAATAGAAGAAAACCACTTACAGCCACAACAATTCCCCCCGAAATGGTGTCTAGCGAATTGTGCTCAATTATTTGTACATCATGTACAAACCAGCTATACCAGCACACAAAACAATGTGCCAAAATTGTATTATACAAACAACAACAACAAAAAATCCCCCAATAGAAAGAAAAATACGAGAAAATACCTTAGTTTGAGTGCAACAATATTTTCTCACAAGCAACATCCATTTTCTCTAATGTACAAACTATATGAATCTGTAGAATATGACCTCCAAAATAGTTAAAAATTCCAACACAGTTACACAACAAATTTCCTTGGGATTTGTGCCCTCTTTCTTCTTGGGAAATGTGCTCGGATTCCTCCCTTTCCTCTTCAAGCTATCTCTCTCTATCAATATTTTCTCTTGTGTCTTGAAAACTACCCTAGGTATTTTCTTATAATCTGAAAGTGACCCTTCACCTTCTCCAACCCTAAATCTAATGACCGAGATCTAATGTTTCCTTTACAAGATCAAGGGACATGATTCATTCCCTCCAAAATAAATCACTTTAAAATATTAAAGTACATTTTCACTTTATGACATAAGTGCACTTATGATATAAATTCACTTTAATATTAGAAGGCACACTTTATTAAAAAGTCACTTACATAAAAGAACCACTTTATCGCAACTTTATGAAAACCCATTACAAAGTCAAGTGTCTAGTAGTGTAGGTACAAGGTTAATTTTTCATATAAGACAAACATGTTGAGTACCTCCAGAGCTAAAAATCTATC
>JZKD02S1673255.1:253305-268642 GCA_000966675.3 Picea glauca
TAGTCAGTGCTGCTGATTGTAACTGTTGAGTCTAAGAGGGAGTGTTAAATATATTGTACCCTCAACAGTATAACCGTACACTGCCAGCTGTACTGGACAGTTGTACTTTCTATCTCTGTCTTGCTTTGAGCATATATAAGCTTAGCTATTTCCTATTGTTATGGGACTTCTGAATCTCTTTAGTTATGTTCTGTACTTCTTCATACATTTGAATATACTATTCTTTTCTCTCTGCATTTCTCTATCCTTCACAATTTATCAAATAACAGGACCCGACCCTCAATAATAGGGCTAAGGTCAATAACAGGACCCGACCCTCATTGCTACGCCCAAAATTTAACAGAAATGAATAGGGCTAAGAGAGAATAATACTAGAATGTACCTGGAATTGAAGTCGCACAAGTATTGAGAAAGAGCATTGATCTCAGCTGCGTCCTCGGTTTCTATGAAGCTCCGTTGCCTCCATTCTGGTCCAACCAACCGAAATTCATTGCCTTTATTTCATTCCATCCCAACCTCCTCCTCTATCGCATACTGATCCAGAGATAAACCATTAGAACGCACTCAGAATACAACCGAGTACACACAGACTCATATTCTGAAACCTAATCGAAATTCATTCAGCTGCGTCCTCGGTTTCTCTGAAGCTCCATTGCCTCCATTCACGTTCAGCCAGTGGAAATTCATTGCCTCTATTTCATTCCATCCCAAACTCCTCCTCTATCACATACTGGTCCAGAGATAAACCATTAGAACGCACTCAGAATACAACCGAGCACACACAGACTCATATTCTGAAACCTAATCGTTGCAGATGAAACAAATGTGTTGTCTCTCTTCTCAATAAATTGGGACTTTATCTGCCTCTATAACGGAAGGATAAACACAAAAAGCAGATGTCTCAGCAGATGGAACCGTTACTTGGTGAGTCACTGAATAAATCCAAAATGATGCTATCATGCTTTTCTTCCATGCTTTTCTTCCAACTGCGATTCGTGCTTTTCTTATGGTTTTTATTCATGTTTTTTCCAAAGATTCACGCACAAATGAATTCCTCCTGGTATGAGCGAGATGAAATCGATGAGAGAGCCCAAATGCCATGGGAATTATAAATTATTGCACATATTTAAATGATTATGTAAAAAAATATAAATTATTGCACAAAAGCATTATATGTTATCATATTAAAACGAGTATTAAATGTAAAATAAAAGGATAAATCCAAACCTATTATTTTGACATCAAAATAGATTTTGATAAAGGAATTTTGATCAATCCTTTATATTGAAAAAATTAACTGAATGATACCTATTCATTCATGCTCTTGAATCATACTTAGTTTCAAATACTTGCTTTTATAAATAGATGTGTAATTTATGACTTTTTTTTTTATCTCCATGATGATTATGTAAACAATTAAAATTATTAATCCACTTCCTTTTTTATTAAACTATCACTATTTAATATTTTTAAAATTATTTTTAATAAGTTTTTAATCATTCTTCCACTACACAAGTACATGTTGAATTTTCCTACAAAATGAATGATTCTTAAGCATAAGGATTTAGACAACAACCCCTTGTAGTGAATTTCCCTACAAAAGGAATGATGCTTAAGCATAAGGATTTAGACAACAACCCCTTGTAGTGAGTTTCCCTACAAAATGAATGATGCTATTGTAGTGAATTCCCTTAACAATTCTTTCATTTGCCATCATCCTCCATGGGATGGTTAAACTAGAAACCCATAAATTATGGTTGCAATTAAGACATACTCTGTGACATGAAAGATTCAAAATAAATCATCATGGAATATTGATCCATCAAATGAAGATACAAAAAAATCCACGTCCCCATTTTATAGGGAAAATTGATTTTCCACTTTTCATACATGCTCTCCTCTTTATCCTCTTAAACAATTGTTGTATTTTATTTTTATTATTAAAATAATAAGCTTTTTACCCATTATTATATCTAGTATATCTTTATGAAACTATTTCAAATACATTTCTCTTCACTAATAAACATCAATTTATATTTACATTTATATTACACAAGAATAGATACCTTTATTCATGTACCCTCATTTATATTTACATTACACAAGCATAGATATCTCTATTCATGTTCCTTCTTTATTTAACTTTGAAATTTAAAGTCCACTTGTATAAAAGTCTTAAAAGAAATTACACAAACATAGATAGTTCTATTCATGTTCCCTCTTTATTTAACTTTGGAATTCAAAGTCCACTTATATAAAAGTCTTAAAAGAAAATTATAAGATGGAAGGTGAAAAACCAAATTTTAGCTTTACAGAAAGATATATTTGATTTGATATAAGTATGATCAAATTGATTGTGAAAATGGGAATCTCATTAATAGCATGGAAATGCATCAAATTAAAAAATATTAATTTTTTTAACTAAAAACATTAAAAATAAAAATAAGTGAAAAGATTTTATTAAAAACAGGTGAAAATATTTTATTGCATTAATATAATTTTTGAAATGAAAAATAAATAATCAAATATAATATTTAATTTTGTTTTTTTTAAATCATATTCTACAATTTACCAAAATCTAACTAAAAGAAATAAAAGAAATCTTTAAAATTCCATATTTAATTTTGATTTTTTCAAGTTATATATTATAATATATCATCAACTAATAATTGAAAAACAAATCTGAAATGTAATAAGACATAATCTTTAGTGATAATTCTACTTTTACCAAGTGCAATAAGTTTAAGTGTTTTCAATCAAAGTTGATTTTACACAGTTCTTTATTATTAGGAGAAGAAACTCATTTAAAATGCCTAATCTCTAGTGAGAATTATACTTCTACTAAATAATATAAAAGTGGTTTTTAATCAAAGTTGTTTTTACATTTTCCTTCATTATTAAGAGGAGAAACCCATTTAAAATGCATAATCTTTAGTGACAATTCTACTTGTGCTCGTTTAAATTTAGGTAGAATGATTTTTTAGGACATGGTTCCTAAAAATGTTTGTATTTTATAAATATTTAACTTTCACATAATGCAATAAAAATTAAAAGTTTGATTTATATTTTTTTAAAGTTAAATTTAAATATCTACAAAGAGTAGATTATTATAAAAGGAAGAAATTTGTTTTTAAGATTCCATTGAAAAACAATATTTCATACTTCCACATTGTGAAAAATAAATATCACAATTTCAAATAATTACTCAAGAAACAAGTGTTATTTTCCAAAAAAAAAAAATATACATGGTAAGGTAATTACTTTGTATTATGTAATTAGTAATTTATATAAAATATTTTATATGATTATATGATGTGTAAACTTGTGTGTCCAATTCATAATACATATCCCAATTGTAGAATACATTTAGTTTTCTATTCAATTTTGGTTCAAGGCTCTTTTATTCACTCATATATTTAAAAGAAAAATGAAAAAACTCCTTTGAACTAGAAAAAATATGATAGTTCAACACTCATCATTCTTTGCAACCAACACATAGGTAATTGTTATCTAGCGATCAATAAATTCATCCATCCATAGTAGAGGTCAACCTAGGGATGTAATGAATTGATCAAGATGAAAAATTGAGGGAATTTCATCCTTTCGGTGAGTGGGAGAGAGGACATGAAAGGAAAACAAAGCCTACGAGCAAGGAAAAATAGGCCAAAAATTAATAAAATGATAAAAATAGGCTATGGGAAAAGAAAAAATGGGCAACAAGCAAAGGAATGCTTACCAGGTAGATTGAGTCATCCAACAATCGAGAAAAATGCCTAGGGGGCTAATTAAGTTGATCAACTATAAATAAAATGTTTTTTGGGTGGATTTGTATGCTAAACTATGGATAAAAATTCCTAGGGATGAAGTAAAATTCCTAGAGAGGTATAAATTCTCCTAGAGAGTTATAAATTCACCAAAGAAAAAGTAAATTCACCCAACAATAAAATAAAATTCCCATAGAAGGAAATACAATTTGTGGGTGAGTGGAAACTCAGTCAACTTGACAAAACACAGATCAGAGAGGATTGAGATAATGAATCTTGCATCTACTAACTAGAACATAAATTTTAAGAAATAAAACTCAAATTGAAACCATTTTATACCTCTTTATAGCATATTACACGCACTCAATATAAACAATAAAGATTTTTTTTTTCTAAGGAAATTCATTACAATGGGAGAGCTATGCATGCCCAAAAATCTCATGCATTGTTACTCATGAAAAGAAATGTAGATGTCCATGGCTTAAAGATTCCTTCACTCATTGTGGACAGGCTCCTTGACTCCTTCATCCATCGATATCCAAGTAGGATACACTCTTCAATCTCTCGTATCTACAAACTTCCCAAGTTCTCCTTTCCTCCCCTATTCCAATTATTCACTATAAACTTCATTTTTAATGGGTTTACTTTGGAAGGAGAACCATCACAATGGTTCACTTTTTCTTCAAAATTTGTCAAAAAAGACAAAAAAAAAAAAAAAAATACAAATTTACAAAGTATTTTGGGTGAGGATCCAATTAAAATCACACCCCCCCCATTTGTAGAATTTTTGTCCCTAAAATACTCAACTACCTTCAATCATCTTATCCAATCAACAAGTAGACTATGGAAATTATCTACAAAAGGGTTCCTTCACATAGGATGGAAGATAAGAGATGAATAGAGGATACCTTTGACATTCACTACTACAATAGCTTGTTTGAAAATCATTTCTCCTTGGGTTGAAAGTGAAAACAAATCCTCTTTCCCCTTGACCTTTACTCTCCAAACTTTCTTCTTGGATATTCAGTTCTTGGTATGGGGTTATGAGTGAAGCCTCCAACATTTGGCCTCCCAATGTCTAGTCAATATGAAGAACTGACAATAGTTCCTACATGGGCTACTTGTCCTTCTAGAGTTCCAACAATCACTATCCTTATGACCCATTTTCTTGCAAAAAAAATAAACTATGCCATACCTCTTTGGTTTGTGATGATTCTTGCTAGCTTTGTTTCTTGGTCCCCCAAGTATTGGAGATAATATGGATGGATTAATCATCTATTTTCTTCCTTCTTCCAAGCTTCTGCAAGGAAATTTCAGTGGCTTGTTCCACATGAATTCTTTTACAGTTCCTCTTACCTTCATGAGAGTGGTTTCACCTGCACTTGTGTTGACTTCTTGTCTACTAAATCCTCAACCTTCATGCTTGGGACTCTATTAAGCTACAATGGGGATCAAAATCCCTTTTCCTTCCTTTCATGTCCCTTGACCATCATATCCCATTTGCCTCATGATATTGGAACTAATTACTCTAGTGTTCTTCTCAAAGTCACCAAGGGTATTGGAAGCTCAATTTACATTTTTTTTCTTTGTCATGGTACTATCTTCGATAGCAGAAATGGAAGGGGATTTCTTGGTCTCTTGGAAAACTGCTTGTAGTTTCTTTAAGACCTCTTCCTATTAGAAAAATTGGTGTGCTCTTTTCCCCATAGAAAATATAGCAATATTGTCACCCAACCATAGGCACAAAGGCCACCCCCGGGCACTTTAACCTAGAAATATAGAATAATTCTAGAAGCAATCCAATAGCCAAACAAGGTAGCGTACCCTTCTCCAAGGCTAGAATACCAAGAATGAATAACCAAAGACCAAGCAAAAAGTCCAAACCATAACCAAGAGAAATTCCAACCAAAAACCAAAATGCTAGTTGCAACAACTGCAACTGCACTCCCTCTCCAAACTTGTGCACCACTAGTCTTATGCCATTGTGATATTGAGAGTGAAAAATGAGCTCTAGCACCCTCTATTTATACTTCTCTATATCACTTGATTGGGAAATCTTCTCTTTCTCGAGGCTAATAACTCAATATTAAATATGCTCTTGGGTCAACTTGTCCTCTATGGTTATTATCCATTTTTTTAGGGTTTCTCTTGCTTCTTGGAATATTCTAGTCTTGTCAAACTTGGACTTGGGGGTTAATACCTCCAGAAACTACCATAATATCAACAATCCCTCATAGATAGGGAGGTATTAAAGGAAATTGCCTTCAGCATAAACAAACCATTCAATCGGTAACATCATCATAACCACACATGCTATTTCATGATCAAATCATTAGCACTATCATCACTATCCATCTAGATAGTCTCCATGAAAATAAAAACAATGTGATCCAATAGAAGAAAACTATGTCTATTCATAATAGTATATAAATACTATCTAGTGGTACACAACCACTCTCAGTAGAAAACTACTACTAACCAGTGACATACAATCACTACCAGTGGATCACATCCACCATTGATCTAGGTGGATATTGGTGTCCACCCACCTATTCCACTTAGACCCCCACCATTGTTTCTTTCAATTTTTCAGTTTCCTTAATTGTAGCACAATTTACTATTTTTGGTAGTTTTTTGGGTCCTAAACTTTGAGAGCCATTTTGAGGCCCTAAACGATGTTTTTTGGGCATCTATCGATCAAAACATAACATCATGATATTTACTACCAATAGGTGTATTCCTCATATAGATATTTCTAACGAGGTATCATATGCATCAAACGGAGATAGTATGCCAAAGTTATGAACCTGAGAAATTGATGTACCAATTTACCCCGATGGGGCCCATATTCTAGCCTTTCATCTCTTAGGATTAGGTTTTTTGGATGTTTAGGGTTTCCATTGTTTCTCAATAATAGATAAGCCTTCAAGATTCATTGTAACATAGATTTCATAGGACTGTAGCTGCCACATGTCTTCTGAGAGATAAGCTACCAACGCCCTAGCTAGTTTATTTCTATTCTGTCTGTAAACAAATTTCATTTTTTTGATATTAATGAAATGAAGTGCTATTTCCATTGCATATTTGTAGTCATGGTTATTTGTGTACTCTATTGCGTTCCTGCATAAATTTCAATCAGTGGTATCAAAGCGCTCTGCTCTTTCTTTATCCTTCTTTGCATGTCCATGATGAGGTCGAGGTATAAGGAGTTAGGGATTGATTTGGTTGAACCTTTGCAAGATTAGCCTCACAAACCGCGACGACCACCCATGGGGGATGAAAAGAAAGATAAGGGAGCAAGAGATCCTATCAAAATATTTCTTGAGGAGGCCCTTGAAAAGAAAAGGAACACGATGATGGATAACTTCGCTTAGATCGTTTAACGATTTCCCACTGCCGACGCCTCTGCATCCAACATCCACTCTGGAGGCACAAACCCCTTTTAAGGTAAAAGTAAACTTTGAAATTCCCATATTTGATGGTCAAATAGATGCAGATGTTGTATATATATGGTTGAATCTATTAGAAGGATGTATCTCGGTTCATGACTTTTTCGACCGGGAGAAGATTATTTTTTCACTACTCAAAGATGCCCCCCATGTCAAGGACTGCTGGGAAACCTACTGTGAGAAAAAGGATGAGGAGGAACCCTCCCTTTTCTCAGTCATACCCACTTGTAATTCTTTCTGAGACGCCATCAAGGAACAATATTATCTTGTGGAGAGATATGAGGAAAAGTACATACAATGGACTATGATGTGGCAACAAAGGGATAAATATGTGCATGAGCTGACAAATCTATTCCATACCCTGTGCACAAAGTTGGCTATCAAATATTCAGAGAAACATTTAGTGTTGAAGTACCGTAGTTGTCTACAAAGATACATTCAGGAGGAAATGGAGTTCCCCAACATCTCCTCACTTGGTATGACATATAGGTATGCTGACAAGATTGAGAAGAAATTCAAACAAAAGAAGAGATACTTTGGATCTATGAATCAAAAGAAAGTGAAAGGTACCCCCAAACCACAGAACAAAGGACAAGGCCAAGGCATTGCAACTCAAGACAACCTGCCAAAGCCGCAAGAAAAGAACAACACTGCGAAGATGAAGAAGGAGACGGGAAAGTGGTGTGAGTTCCATAACAGCTCCACTCACAACACAAGTGAGTGTCAAGACAAACAGTCACTGGTGGTCGAGATGAGGGCTTCTGAATCAGATGCATGCTCTGATAGTGAATCAAAACCTGAGAAGGGAAATGATGGAGGGAAGAATATTATTGATGCAGATCCCAATGCCACCATTGCCACCACGAAGATCCAAAAGGAAGAACCAAAAGATCTATAGGAGGAGGATCATCTCTTCAACTCCCAGATATGGATAAAGGGTTCCCTGCTATAGTTCATTGTCGACAATGGGAGCCAAAAGAACCTCATTTCAGCAGAGGTCATGAAGCGATTGGTCTTGTCGACCACAACACACCCACAACCATACACCACCGGGTGGCTTCACCAAGAACAAGATCTTTGTGTCAGCCATCAATGTCACCTTCCCTACAACATTAAGCCCTTCACCGATGAGGTATTATGTGACATTGCTCCTCTTGGTATTTGTGATGTATTATTAAACCAACCATACTTGTGGAAGCGACATGTTATGTATGAGTCCTGGTCTCGTACTGTAATTATTACCTTGGGAAATAATTTGTAAAGGATACTAGAGGTACCACCGCTTGTCACTATCTCTTTGGTTACTGCAAAAAAATGCAATAACATCATTTCCAAAAATGGGAAATTTGTTTTCATGATGATCCACCCTTAGGGAAAGCAGAAGACTGTGGCCACGACCTCCATACAGGGCTCCTCTGCATGACAACAATGAATGAACAAGGTCATGGAGGAGTATTGGGACATCTTCACCTCACCCACAAGGATTCCTCTACACTGTTAGGTTAGGCACCCCATCGATCTGACCCCAAGTGTGTTGATTCCTAGTGGAATGATCTATCGACACTCTGTTCCGGAGAACGATGAAATAAAGTGACATATTTAAGAGTTGCTATAGAAAGAACACATTCAACCAAGTTCATCACTCCATGGGAGCCTGATCATGTTGGTGCAGAAGAAGGATGGGACTTGGAGAACCATTATTGACTATCGGGCACTAAAAAAGATCAATGTCTGAAATAGGTACCCGATCCCACAGATTGATGACCTTCTGGACCAACTCAAAGGGGAAAAATATTTCATCAAGCTCTACTTGAAGTCTAGGTATTACTAGGTACCAATCGAATCATTCGATGTGTGGAATACTGCCTTCAAAGCCAAGGAGGGACTTTTCGAATGGCTGGTTGTTGGCACAAGGGTAGACCTAGGGTTCAACGCTTCAAAATTGCACCAAAAGAACCCTAACTACCAACTAGGCTTTTGACAACACCTGCGAAGTAGATGAAGTATCACCCGAAGTAGTAATAGGAGGTTATAGGACATAAGTGTCTACAACTAGAGGAATTAAAAAGTGGATCCAGGACAAAAACACACAACAATCTGGTTATTCTTTATCTCAGTTAAGCCTACTTCGCAAGTTGTATCTCAGATCTAACACAACAATGCAGTAATAGTCTAACATATGGTAAATATCACAACATCAATCACAAAGAACAACAAGATATACGTGGTTCACCCTCTCCCTAAGGCTACATCCACATAACTATTTTTATTGATATATTATGTGTAACATCCCTGGAAATCCATGTTCGGCCATGCTATGCCAGAGAACTCATACATTCTCTCTACGAAAGATATTGTAACATACCCAACATCCAAACTGAGCTATGCCACATAGATATTTTGAACTGCATACAATTAAAACATATACACACACATACCCGACCATCCATGCTTGGCCATGCTACGCTAAATAAATATTTTGTTCTCTCTGCAGAACATATTGTAACATAACCAATATCCAAACTGAGTTATGCCACATAAATCTTTTGAACTGCATGGAATTAAAACATATACACACATAGAACTCTTGCGGAATATTTATATATAAAATGTAAATAGACAAATACGTTCTATAAATGCATGGATTAATACTGAAATAATAGAAAAAATAGACATGCAGCATATACAAGAAATACCCATAAACATACAGACAATTATAATCATGCATAAGATAAACCCATAAAAATAAACACGTAAATAATAATGCAACATGTAAATTTATCACACAATTGGCACTTATCTTAGTAATAATATCACAAACTATGTGGAGTCCTTCCACAAACCTCCTAGCCTTAGAACAAACTTCTCATCACTCTCAACAGTGGGTCACCCCCGAGCTAGCACTAAACTCCACCTGGGTAAAGGGATTCCTAACCAGGCTAATGGCTCGTACACAACAAGAAAGACTCTGTCATAGGTTCTCACTCAATTAACAACCTACAGTCCCTCATTACCCACATGCCTGTCCCACCCTAGGAAGTGTGCCCCTTATCTGCTCAACAGTACTTCAGTGGTCCCAGTTCCTTTCATGGCTTTAGCAATAGGCTGGACATGAAGTCTCAGAGCACTGTATCTTCAGTTCAACACCTTCAGGAAATCAATTCCAAACAATTATCTCGCCCATAGAGAAATTGCTCACGGGCCTAACAACCTACCTCCTCAATATCCCATGGGCATGACAACATGCTTCTTTAGTCCATCTCCCAAGATAACCAGCTACAGAAACAAGTATGGCTCTGTATACAGGTTGTTATACAATGACATGAAGTATGGAGGATAACTGACCACGTGAGTGAATGGTCCTCGTATCATTGAATGGAAAAATCAATGATGGTCCCAAATCCTCTAAAATGAAATAAGTCCCCATAATATGTATGCATGCCCCCAACTTGACACTTGTCATGTTGGGAGCTACTTTGGACCACTTGTCCCCAAATTTGGAACTTAGGATAAAATAATTATCCATACTTTATACTTTAAGAAATATTAATATAATATTCCTTTTCGGCTTAAGTTCCCTAGATTATCCCTTTTTCTTAACTTTTATCCCACACCCTTTCCTAACTAGTGGATTTTAGTCCCCCATACTCTTTTATCATGGTCGGTCTATGCGCAACGATGTATTTTATATTAATTATGAGACATAAACAAAAATAGGTGCACTGGCCTTTAACATCTAGGCTCTCCAGCCTAATCAAAACATAAGCATCCCAACTTATAATAATTGGCTCACCAGCCTATAAAACAAATCATATACATAAATGCTTCCTAGCCTCAATATCGTACACACTTAAGTTGTTATGTGCGGTATCCTAGAATGTGCACACCTCATCATTTTGCTGCACAGTACATGCGTGCACTATGCCATGAGAGGTGCATACAAAAATGTTATCAAATAGCCCACCATCTTAAGTATTTTTTCATTTACATTTACAATTGGGTTCATCCTAGGGATATTAAAATCCCCTCCCCCTATTTATGCACTATCCTCAGTGCATCATGTACACATATACAACAAAATTTTCAAAAATCCTCAAAACGATGTGGGTATTCTTCCCGCATTGCATCCTCATGCTCCCAAGTAGCTTCCTCAAGACTGTACCAGGTCCATTTGACCTTTACAATCCCTATGGCTTGATTCCAGAGATGTTTGATTTTTTAGTCCAGAATGCGTACTGAATGCACTTGGAAAGTGCCTTCTTACTCCACCTGAATCACATTACAATTAATAAAATGATTAACATCGTGTATATATTTCTTTAGCAATGATACATGGAATACATTATGAATAGACATAGATGCAGAAAATGAAATCATATAAGCTACTGAAATGATTCTCTTTAGGATTTCAAATGGCCCACAATAGCGAGTTGCCAACTTGGAACAATTTCCCAACTTGAGAGAACTTCTATTGGATTTCATTTTCAAGAATACATAGTCCCCAACTTTAAATTCCTTGTGAGTTATTCCCTTATCATCATAGATTTTCTTCCTGTCTTGGGAAACCTTTAAATTTTGTTTTATTTTCATCATTTTCTCCTCCATTTCCCTGAGTATATCTGGCCCAACCATTGCTCTATCTGCTGGGTTATCCCAACTCACTGGTGTGTTTCACTTTCTTCCATAAAGTTCCTCAAATGGGCTCATCTTTAGAAATGTTTGGTAACCATTGTTAAAATAAAACTCTACCAAGTGTAGGTAGTATTCCCATTTTTATGGTTTATCCATCACATACATCCTCAACATATCCTCGGTAACTTGATTCACCCTCTTTGTTTTTTTATTAGATTCTAGATGATAAGTTGTGCTAAAATTCAACTTTGTTCCAAATCAATTAAATAATCCCTTCCAAAATTTTGAGGTAAATTTTGTATCCCTGTCAGACATAATTGTCTTGGGTATGTAATTTAATCTAGCAATTTATTTCATATAAACATCAATGATGTTGGATGCCTTATGAGTGAGCTTAACTGGAATAAAATGGGCATCTTTAGTAAGCTTATCCACCACTACCATGATAGAATCATGTTGCTTGTTTGTTCTAGGAAGTTTGGTGATGAAATCCATTATTACCACTTCCCATTTCCACTCAGGATTGGGTAATGGTTATACCAAACCAGTTGGGTGTCTATGCTCATCCTTTACCTTTTGACATTCCAAACATTTGGCAATAAAATCTGCAACTTCTTTCTTCATCCCAGGCCAATAATATTGTCTTTTGACAGATGAAATAGTTTTCTGATAACCTGGGTGCCCAACATCAGGTACATTATGCATTTCTCCCAATATCAGATTTTCAATTCCTAGGAATTTGGTACATAAATTCTACCCCTGTACATGAGAATTTCATCGTTATCTAGCTTATATTCTTCAATTTTTTGCTGCAAATTACCTTGTTGTAATTTTTCCACTAAATCCTTGTATTGCAAATCTAATTTTGTAGCCTCTAAAATTTTGTGTTTCAAATCTGATTAGTACATTCTAATGGTTTTAGCATGCATTTCATGCACTCTTCTTTTGAGTGCATTATCCACTTTGTTCTATTTCCCCTTTATATGCTTTATATAGAAGTCATATTCACTTAGAAATTATAACCATCTGCTTTTCCTCGCATTTAGAGTTGTCTGATCAAATAAATATTTCAGACCATTATGGTCTATTGTTAGCCCAAACATTTTCCCCATGAGGTAGTGTCTCCATTTCCTCAAGGCATGCACTATGGCTTCCAACTCCAAATCATGAGTGGCATAGTGTCTTTCATGATCCTTCAACTTCCTTGATTCAAAACATATAACAAACCCATTTTGACTGAGGACTCCACCAAGTCCTTGTTTACATGCATATGTGCATACAATGAAGTCTTCATTTGGGTTTGCAATCCTTATTATTGGAGCATTTGTCAATAATTGTTTCAAGTGTTGGAAACTCTTTTCACAATCCAATGTCCATTGAAACTTCACACCCTTCTTTTGCAAGGAAGTGATTGGGTGTGCAATATTTGAGAATCCCTCAATAAATATCCTGTAGTAGACTACAAGGCCCATGAATGATCTAACCTCTATCACATTCTTGGGAACTGACCATTCTCTAATGGATTCTATCTTCTCAAGATCCACTGCTATCCCATCCTTTGAAATGATATGTCCCAAATAATGAATTTGCTTATGATAAAATGAGCACTTGTTCAATTTGGGATATAATTGATTCTCCCTTGGAACTTGCAACACCATCCTTAAATGTTTCTCATGCTCTTCTTTTGACCTGGAATATACAAGAATGCCATCCAAAAAGACAATGACAAACTTTTCTAAATATTATCAGAAAACTCCATTCATTAATCACATGAAAACAACTGGTGCATTTGACAACCCAAATGGCACCACTGTGAACTCATAATGACCATACCTTGTCCTGAAGGTGGTCTTGTTGATATCTTCCTCCTTAATCCTTACCTGATGGTAACCAAACCTAAGATTGATCTTTGAAAATGTCTTTGCATCCTTCAATTGATCAAAAAGATCATCAATCCTTGGCAAAGGATACTCGTTCTTAACAGTCACTTTATTCAACTGTCAGAATTCAATGCACAATATTAATGTCCCATATTTCTTCTTCACGAACAAGACTAGGGAACCCCAATATGACACACTTGGGCATATATACCCCTTCTTCAGAAGTTCCTCAAGCTGCATTTGTAACTGCTTCAACTCTAGTGTGCTCATCCTATAAGGAGTCTTTCACACTGGAGTTTCTCCAGGCATTAAATTTATAGAGAAATCAATGTCTCTCTTTAGGGGTAGTCCCGGTACTTCTTTGAACACATATTCAAACTCTTCCAGAACTGCATGATCTTCCAAATTTGGTACCTTATATTTAGGTGTCTCTTCCATATGAGATGCAAATATTTGACATCCTTTTCTATAACATTTCTTCAGCTACAATGCTAAAATTTCTCGGATAGTTACTACCCTGGGAATTCCCTACACTTTCCTTTGGTTCCCATCCTCATCCAAGCAAGAAAATTCTTTTTTATGATAGTCTAGGATAGCATGATGTTGATCCAACCAATCCATCCCAATTAGGTAGTCATAAGACCTAGAGGCAAGATGTTCAAATATGTCCTAGTTTTCAGTCCATTCATGTCCATAAGACATGACTTAACCACCTCATTAACTTTTCTTTTGGCTCCGGTGGCCAGGTGCACCAACCAAGATTTTCCATGCTTCCTTCTTGGCAATTGCAAACTTTACATCATCTTAGGATCTATATAATTATGATTAGCTCTAGAATCAATTAAAATAGAAATGGTTTAGTTGTTGATCATACCTTCCACTTCAATAATATGTGACTGATACTATGCTTGCTTGTTGTCCAGGGCTGCATAGATCCTTGGTACATTTCTTCCCATGTCCCCCACTATTTTAGTTTGTTGTACATTGTGAACAGTGTTGGATTACTGAGAGCGGGGGTGAATCAGTAATAGAGCAATTTAATCATTTTTAACCATATAATCCAAGTGTTATATCAATGAAGCATTGTCATCCAATAACTGCAGAGTAAATAAGAAATGAATGAATGAACAAACGTACACATACAAATTACACCAATGTTTTACATGGAAATCCAAACCGGGAGAAAACCACAGAATGATTTATCTTATATGTCTTGAAGGATTACATTCATTGGAAGCACCAACTTCCTTTGTTTTCCAGTTGCAACTGGAAGGAGGCTCCAGCCCCCTAGTTTCTCAGGATACAACCTGAGGTAAGCTCCAACTCCCCAATTCTATGGCTCCAACTAGGAGGCTACAACCCCCTATGTTCTTCGGCTACAACCGGAAGGTCGCTACAACCACCTGTCCTTGCCTCATCTTGCCACCCTGAAGTAGAATTAGAATGATGGAACCACTGTCAACCTGTCACTGTGAGATATACCACTGTAAACCTTTACCAATAAATCTGAACCATGCATCAACCTGTACCTCAACCTATAATCAACCTATACCATAAACAAGTGCATCAACCATGCACCAACCTGTACCAAATAACCTGTAATCAACCTGTA
>JZKD02S1673255.1:277554-333507 GCA_000966675.3 Picea glauca
TACCTCTCTAGCTACCTTACAAACTCTTTCTTCTGAATAATTGTGTGCTCACGAAGTGCCATTTATGTGGACAAGAACTGAACTATCTCAGTGAAGTGATTATTAAATTTCCTGATGGCCAACAGCGGTGCATCTGGTAGTGTATCCTCCACAATGGTAGGTTCCTCTCCATGTTCCAACCTAGATAATTGACCAGGTCCTTTATTCATTCTTCCTGGCTTAACCATAATCTCAAAGTCATATTCCTAGAATAATAGTAGCCATCTACATATTCCTCCCCCCAACACTGGCTTGTTGACTAAGTATTTCAATGTAGAGTGGCCAGTGAACGTCTTAAAATGTCCTCCCAACAAGTAGTGTCTAATCTTCTGCAGTGCATAGACCATAGCCAAGCCTTCTCTTTCAGTTGTAGTATAGTTCCTCTCAGCTGTAGAAAGCTTCCTGCTTGCAAAGGCTATGGGGTGGTCAATGTCTCCTGCACCCAGATGTGCTAAAACTACTCCCAATGCAATGGATGAAGCATCAAAATGAACATTGAACTCCTTACTCTAATCTGGGAAAACCAAGATTGGCGCAATGACCATTTTCTACTTTAGTGCGTCAAAGCTCTGCTGGCATTCTTTTGTCCATTGAAAATTATTGTCTTAATTTAATAGCTTCTCCATAGGTTCTCTTATCTGTGCATAACCTTTAAGGAAATTTTTGTAGTATCTATTGTGCCCCAATGCAGTGCACAACTATCTGACCAAAGTAGGGGGAGGTATATCAACAATGATGGAAATCTTGGAAGGATCTACCAACAATCCATGCTTACACACGATATTCCCTAGCAACACTCCAAAGGGTGAAAATAAAATACATTTTTTCAAATTCAAGGAAATCTAACATTGCCTGCACTTATCTAGCATCAATCTTAAACATTCAATGTGGTCTTTTAGTAGGTTAAAGATAGTCCAACAATCAAAATAAGCTTCCAAGAACTTATGTAGAAAGTCCTTAAATGCTTCGCCCACCACCCTAGAAAAGATGGTTGGTGCATTCTTCAAGCCAAAAGGCATTACAATATACTGGAACGACCCCCATTCTGTTGCAAAATGTGGTCTTATGTCGATCTTCCTTAGTAATTCTGATTTGGTGATAGCCTGAAAATCCATCTGTGAATGAGTAAACCTCTTGTCCTCCTACATTATCTAGGACTTCATCGATAAATGCTGTAGGGAATGGGTCATGTAGACATGCATTGTTCATCTTCCTTAGGTATACACAAATTCTTATTTATCATGTCTTCTTATCTTAGACAACCATAGGGCTAATCCATTTAGATTAATCAACAAGTTCTATGATTCCTTCCTCGAACATTCTATTTAATTCAATCCTAACTTTCTGCTTATATTTTGGATTCAGTCTGTAGGGTATCTTCTTGATAGGTCTTGCATCTAGTCTCAAGGGGATCTTCATTTCTCCCAAGGGCCTTTTAATTCCCTTCATGTCTGTGAACTTGGTTGGAAACAAGTCCTGATATTCATGTAGTAGCTCTGTGATCTTGCTAATAGTGGCATCATCCCAATAGTCTCCAATATTTTCTATCTTAGGTGCTTGGTCTATTCCAATATTAAATTTCCTTATTTTGATAGGTTGTCCAACAAAAGGTAATTCAATCCGAGGCCCTTCTATGTCTTTGTGCCCTTCAGTTTCTGCAATTTTTACATCTCTAGGGCCATCATCCTCATCAACATTAATATTGTAGAAACCTTATAACTGATGAAGAGGCACATTCCATTCATCTTCTTCTTGCTCAAAAGGGAGGTTAGGTGCCTCCTAAAAGACCTTTTATATTACACTTTGTAAGCCCTGATCTATTGTAGGGTACTAACTCTCAAATAAAAATGTAGCTATAAATTTTTGAGTCATTCCATACCAGTCTGTAGTGATGAGGCACAATTTTTCTTGAAGATACCAGTTGATAGGCATAGTATCCAAGGTGTTAATGAAATTATGCACCCATTTCTCTTTAGGAATGTTTCTTCAGGCCTCCTCACATCTTTTCATGTGGTCCTTAGGACAACTCTAGCCTATGTAATGAACTTTGCATCCTTAAGCTTGGTCTGAAAAGCACATTGTCAATAAGGTGTGACATTGTGTCAACTCCACGATGTTATTCTTGTGTGCTCTCCACCATATAGTTAGTGTGGCTTTCAAAGCTTCATCTAGTGGCAACATCCTTTGTTGTACTGGTACAATTTTCTCAAATTCAACTAGAAATGTCTCTAAATGATTCAAGCCATCAAACGTTGGAAGTTTAGTTACTTCTGTGCCAATCAAGAGAACTTATTTGGTCAATTTGGTACACCACCTTGTGGAGACTTCATACATCTTGTTTTGCCAATTTTTTAATGCCTCTTTTGAATCTGATGAACATGCTCTTTCACTTCGCCAACTGATATTTTTGTCTGTTGTAGGATTAATGTAATCATGTTGTCTTGTTTTCATCTTGTAGATGTTTTATATCTCATATGCACAGTATTCTTCCCTTATAGGTTATGTGTATTTGTGACCTTTATCTAGGTCCAGAGGTGCAATGACTTTAAGGAAATTACCTTCAATTGTCATTCTTCTTTTCTTTAGGTAAAAAAAAGTCGAGTTGTTGAAAGCCTAATAAATTCCTAATGCCACAAGATAGGGACAAATATAATCATTAATATCAATTACTTCGAAGTCTGAAAATGCCCTTACCCCATCGACGTCTATAGGAACATGTTCTAGTATACCAAAGGGGCTCATCGCCCATTGATTAGCCATATTGAGCCTGATAGGAGAGTAAATCAGTCTAGGTTTTCCCATCAATTCCCAAGTCTTCTTTGTCATAACATTGAATTTTGATCCTAATTCGAGGACCACATAGTCCACATCATAGTCTCCAATCTGAGCACTAAGGTGTAATTCCTTGTTTGTCCTTTTGTTTACTGATACTTGATGTACTGCTTTATTCAATAGAGGATCTACCTTTCCTATCTCATATTGTCTTATCAAGTATTATAGTTCTTATACAATTATGTCATCCTTAATCAAATTAATGCAAGTACATAAGAATTCCATAAGCTTTATTACCTCTTTTCATTGCCTAGAAGACTGATCAAATGCCAATGTAATTCCACATTCCCTTACTTTTGGTTGTGCCTTAGATGAAGAATCTTGTCCTTCTACAAATTATTTCCTTTCTTCCTCAAAAGTATACCTCTCTCTCCTTGGATCAAACAATTGTTCCTTATCTGCATCTATTTTGATCCCTGATCCTTCTGCAGTCTTTCCTGGGGTCACTCTATCTTATCCTATAACATTGACTCCTCCAGTAATAAAAATGACTCTGGGGTCTTCACCACGAGGTTCTGCTGATATTAATTGTACTTTTTGGTTTCCTCCTCGCCTCTATTGGAGTTTGGCCAACAGTACTGACAATATTCGATGACATGATCAAATGAGTTACAATAGTTGCAAGTGGTATAAGGGTTCTGACAATCCCTTTCCAAGTGTCCTGGTTGTGTGCAGTTATAACAGATGATTCATCCTCTTCCTTGACCCATACCTCCTCCTCGTCCTTGTCCTTTAAATACACTGTGAGGGTTGAATTTTCCTCTTCATGGGGAGTTGAACTGTACATTGTTTCCTTCTTGCTGTGTTTCTCCTTGAATTCTATATGTATCCCTTGATATTTCATGAAAGAGATCATAATACCTACAATCCTTCTCATCATGTCCCACAGACTTGAAGAATGTGCAGTAAAGATTGGTAGGTGTATGGAAATATTTTTTCATATAATAACATTTACTAGGGGATTTCTAGTTCTACATACCTCGCATTAGAGTTCAATAGCCTCCTTCAAAGGACTAGGTGCTCTAGGCGCACGTATTCATGAAATAGGGGATAGTTCTATTTGTCATGGCCCTATTATATACATCTGATACACCAGATATATTATATTCTCTCTTTTCCTTTGTCTTTCTTCATATATTCGACCTATAGAGATAAACTAGTTAACTGATTCAAGATTTGGCTCATACCTAGGTTGGCTTCTCCTACAGGGGATTCTTCTAGTTTCATGGATATCTCCAATGATTCATCCTATGATGCAACCTTCTATTGCATCAGAGGAACTTTGATGTGTGGCAAGAGAGAAACGATGAACCATTCTTTATTATATTCATCTGGAATCTGAAAACTCAACCAACCTATCAAAGTCTTAAATCTATGATCAAACTCCCAAATAGGTTCAATGAACTTCTTCTTGATTTCCTTCAGCTCTATAATGCATTGTGACTCTGACTTAGGTTTCTTGAATTCTGCACTTAATTCATTCTTGATAACATTCAACGGTTTAGGCTATCCAGGTCTTGAAACAAACTTCATATACCAGTTTAGAGTGTGATCCCTCAAGGTAGTACTAAACTGAGTTATCTTAATAGCTTCATCAATGAATTTCTTGATACTCCATACAGATTTTCATAAGAACCAGTGTTGATCAGGATCATCATATTGATCTCCTCTAAAGATCGGTAACCTCATTTCATCTACCATAGATCTTCCCTGGATTCTTGACTGAGTATGTACTAAATTACTTGTAACAATACTCTGATTGCTCTGACTACTTTGGTTATTGTGGTTACTTATTGCTGCTAAAACAAATTGAATAATAATACTTACTTCACAGTAGGCGCAATTCCTGAAATTTCTAGTTCTCCTTGGAAAAGTTCTTCGATCTGAACTTCCTCTATTATTGCAGACTTTGAATGATCTTCATTTGTTAGATATTCTTATCCACTATAGAATCCATCCTCTTCATAGTTTTTCTTAAATAGGTTCGCAAGAGGAACCTTTTGTGAACGGTCTCCCACCGTGCTTGAGTCCAGCCTCTATGTCAATGTCGTTGTCTAAATTTTTGAACATTAGATTTACTTTATCTTCAAGATATTATTCTCATGCAATAACATCTTAATCCTCATCTTCAAAAAGTGTAGGAACTTATCTCTAGGTCCCTTAAATAAGTACCTCTCTTCTTGACTATATGATTTGACTCTATCAATAGAAAACTCAATAATGTACCCTCCAATAATGCTATCAAACCAGAGATCCACTGCTCTATACACAACATTATCAACTCTCTTGACCTTGTTGATCAACGTTGTTTTCCAAACCATAGGTGGTCTATATATGATCTCAAAATGGGTATCTGCTAATGTAGTTAACCACTTGTATAACTCCTTATGAACTCCTCCAAATAAAATCTTGTGTATGTCAGTGAATATGTACCTTCCCAACCAATCTTCTGTACTAATGCTAGGGTTCTTGTTCTAGGATTCAATGAAGTCTATCTCTTGTTCTTCTATCCACTTTTGAATTTCTGTCTTCGATGGGAACCACCTTAACATTCCCTCAAAAATATATTGGTCCCGACAACAAAACCATTTGTTGGCACAAGGGCATACCCAAGGTTCAACGCTTCAACAATGCATGAACAAAACCCTAACTACCAGCGCTTTTGGCAACACCTACAAAGTAGATGAAGTCTCACCTGAAGTAGAAATAGGGGGTTGCAGGACATAGTTGTCTACAACCAAAGGAAATGCAAAGTGGATCCAGGACAACAACACACAACAATATAGTTATTATTTATCTCACTTAAGCCTACTTCACAAGTTATATATCAGATCTACCAAAACAATGTAGTAACAGTCTAACAACTGGTAAATATCACAACATCAATAGAAAAGAACAACAAGATATACGTGGTTCACCCTCTCCCTAGGGCTACACCCACAAAATTGTGGTTCTTGATATATTATGTGAAAACATACAGTTCTATCTACGCATTTAGCTTGCAGATCTCTCCCTCTCTTTCTCTCTTTCTCCCTTCCCTCCCTACGTACCCAAATAAATATCTTACAATAAAGTCTCAACATTGTTCTCTACAATGATACTCAACAACAATAACAACCATAGTATCAATGAACCAACCTAGAACAAACCCTCTGAGGTCTTCTAGACCTTTATTTATACATTACATGACAATAGTCTAGGTGTCAAAACCCTAGGTCCAAAACCCTAGGTCAACTTGACCCATTTTTTTAGGGCTTCAAAATCCCGTCCTTCCTCCTTTTCCACGAGGTTCTCCAAAGAACTCGTTGATTTCTTCTTTCGCTTACTGAGATTTCCATGATCCCTTTTATTTACTTCTTTTTCTTCCTCGATATTCTCTTCCAACGACTAGATTTTCCTTCCTTTTCTCCTTTTTTTCTACTTCTTTTCCCACTTCGACCCTTCCTCAGTTTATGTATCTTCTACGCAGTTCATACTTCGCCTTTCTTCCTTAATTTTTGCTTCCTTACATATCCAAGGGCCAACATTGGTCATGCCTTTTGGGTTGACGAATACTCCTGCAACGTTCATGAGGCTGATGGATGACATCTTATGACCATTCATCAACTCATTTGTTGTAGTGTACTTGGATGACATCCTAATAATCATCCAGACATGGGAAGAGCACCTCCACCACATCCGACAGGTCTTCCAAACACTATGGAAACACAAGTTGTGTGCCAATTTGGAGAAGTGCACTTTTGGCATGACCCAGGTTCAGTATCTGGGATACATTACTGATGAGTGTGGGGTTCATGTGGATCCAATGGATATTCAAGTCATCTGGGATTTTCTAGCCTCGACCACTCTAACAGAGATTCACAACTTTTTGGGTCTTGCTAATTTAAACCATTGATGCATAATATTTTCTAGGGTTTATGAGAGAAAATCATAGCAGATCTCAGATGAAATGATAGCAATCCACTATGCTTATGAAATAAGGTTAGCTCAAAGAAGAACCCAACACTCATTGCAAGGATGAATATATATAAAGAAATGAAATCACTAGCATATCCATAGCTTCTGAGAGAAAATAAAAGTACAAAGGTTAAGAATAGGACCTGACCCTCATTGTGACACCCAAAAATTAATAGAAATGAATAGGGCTAAGAGGGAATAATACTATAATGTACCTGGAATTGAAGTCAAACAAGTATTGAGAAAGAGCATTGATCTCAACTGCGTCCTCAGTTTCTTTAAAACTCGGTTGCCTCCATTCCAGTCCAGCCAAATGAAATTTGTTGCCTCTATTTCAGTCCATCCCAACTCCCTCCTCTATCACATTCTGATCCATAGACAGACCAGTAGAACGCACTCAAAATTAGACTGAGACAACTGAGAACACATAGAATCATATTCTACTAAAACCTAGAATCCTAAGCACACAAACACATGAATAGAGGAAGGACGAGGTAAATATTAAAATTGAGTGACATTTGATATTTATATATCCTTCAGATGATTTTTTCCCCCTCTTCTACATTGAATCGTTGTACATGAGACAAATCTGTTGTCTCTCTTCTCAATAAATTGGGACTTTATCTGCCTATGTAATAGAAGGATAAACACAAAAATAAGATGGAACCATTGCCTGATGAGTCAGCGAATAAATCCAAAATGTGGCTATCATGATTTTCTTCAACTGCGATTCATGCTTTTCTTATGGTTTTAATTCATGTGTTTTTCCAAAGATTCATGCACGAATGAATTATTCCTGGTGTGAGTGAGCTCAACATGGTCGGAGAGCCCAAATTCCATGGGAAGTACATGGTCTAGTGAGGAGTATTCGTCTACCTTACGGTGTAATAAATAAAAATACTAAAATATTGATGCATACCATTAAGTACTCATCGCCAATTCAAGTACAAGTTAAACCATGTCCCGTTACATGATTATGTAAAAAAAATAAAAATTATTGCACATCTTTAAATGATTATGTAAAAACAATTTAAATTATTGCACAAAAGTATTATAATACTTGCACAAAATCATTATATGTTATCCATATTAAAACTAGTATTAAATGTAAAATCAAAATGATAAATCCAAACTTATTATTTTGACATCAAAATTTTCTTATTTTGATAAATCTTTTATATTGAAAAATTGAGTTGAATGATATCCATTAATTTTCTCTTCAGTCATACTTAGTTTCAAACACTTCATTTTAAACAGATGTGCACTTTATGACTTTTTTTTTTATCTCCATGATCATTATGTACACAGATAAAAATATTAATCAACTTCCTTTGTTATTAAACTATCACTATTTAATACTTTTAAAATCATTCTTAATACTTTTTCAACCATTCTTCCACTACACAAGTACATGTTGAATTTCCCTACAAAAGGAATGATGCTTAAGCATAAGGATTTAGACAACAACCTGTTCTAGTGAATTTCCCTACAAAAGGAATGATGTTATTGTAGTGAATTCCCTTAGAAATTCTATCATTTTCCATCATCCTCCATGGGATACTTAAACTAGAAACCCATAAATCATGGTTTCAATTAAGACATACTCTGTTAGATGAAAGATTCAAAATAAATCATCAGGTATGAAAGATTCAAAATAAATCATCATGGAATAGTGATCTATTAAATGAAGATGGATTTTTTTTTTGTCCCCATTTTATAGGAAGATTTGATTTGCCACTTGTCACACATGCTCTCATCTTTGTCCTCTTAAACAATTTTTGTATTTTATTTTTATTATTAAAATAAGAAGCTTCTTACCCATTATTATATCTAGTATATCCTTATGAAACTATTTCAAATGAATTTCTCTTGACTAATAAACATCCATTTATATTTGCATTAAAATAAATTTAAGTTTTTCCAATCAAAGTTGATTTCACACCATCCTTTATTTAAGTTTTTCCAATCAAAGTTGATTTCAAACCATCCTTTATTTAAGTTTTTCCAATCAAAGTTGATTTCACACTATCCTTTAATATTAGGAGAGAAACACATTTAAAATGCATAATCTCTAGTGATAATTATACAACTACAAAGTACAATAAATTTAAGTTTTTTTTAATCAAAGTTGCTTTTACATTGTCCTTCATTATTAGGAGGAGAAACTCATTTAAAATGTATAATCTTTAGTGACAATTCTACTTCTACTAAGTACGATAATTTCAAGTTTTTTTAATCAAAGTTGTTGTTATACCTTAATTATTAGGAGGAGAGACTCATTTAAATTTAGGTAGAATGGTTATTTAGGATATGGTTCCTAAGAACGTTTTTATTTTATAAATATTTAGTTTTCACATAATGCTATAAAAATTAAAATTTTGATTTATATTTTTTAAAAGTTAAATTTAGATATCTACAAAGAGTAAATTATTATAAAAGGAAGGAAATTATTTTTAAGATTCCATTGAAAAACAATATGTCACACTTCCACATTGTCAAAAATAAATATAACAATTTCAAATAATTACTCGAGAAACAAGTTTTAATTTCCAAAAAAAAAAAAAATTGCATTACATTATAATAAGGTAAGGTGCGACCCTAGACGATGTAACACCCTGTTTCCCCCAGTCTGTAAAAATAACAATATTGGCCAAGAACTATGGAAAACACAAAAGATGTGAATGTTTGATTTGATGGACCTCTGTATAGAAGGTCGATGAATGTAAATTATGTTATGATTATGTGTTGCATGACTGCTAGGAGGGGGATGTGCTAAAAGAGACCACGATGGATAATCAGAGGTGGTGGAAGGGACCTTGAATGGTTGCACTAACTTCCACTGGGCCAGTACCGTACTGGTTTTTACTTGCTCAAAGATCAAAGCAGCTCTCTAACCCTGGAATGGATTTCCCATCAGATAGGTAGGTGGGGAGGCTCTTCAAGAGTTAATGAGGGGATGGGGGTGAACCGCCCATCCGTAATAGCTCCCAGACCTAACCACAGATGGGGAAATTCACACCACACACAATCTTATAGAGAAAAAGGTAAGAGAGGAAGTGTGGTAAGGGAGGGAAGAGGGGAGAGCACACACGATGGATATCGCAGAAGAGAACTGAGAGAAGCTCGAGAAATATAGGGAGTTCTGAACAGAGGTGAAGGAGAGTAACCTTTTCCTTGACTTCCATTGAGCTAGAAGTAGGAGACTGAATCTCGAGCATCATGGTCTAGCTCAAGGGTGGCTAGTGGTAAATCCGTTTGGAGTGACTGAGCCTACGGTTGGGTGGAAATGAGCACCCCTCTCAGTAATCGCGTCACACCTGGTGTTTTCTGATAAGTGTTTATATCTTGTATCTTGAATTGAATATCTTGGATTCATGCTCATGTTTGTACACTCATAAATGGTTTTTGTATAGAAGTGTTTGCCTGGTGTTTTGTTCGGAATATAATGGATGCATGTTTATACTTATATGACCATAATTGGGTTATGTATAGAATGAATAAGTTCAAATTATGAGTCTTTTCCCTTGATATTTGTCCCATTCACTTGACTCACGCTATGCCTTGGTTTGATTTCCCGAAGGTGCCTCCTTCCGGGAAGTTCCCTCACATTCCAGAGCCGGAGTGAGTTCCTTGAAAAGACTATCATTTTAGTAAACCCATGAGTTTACTTCACCCCTGTCACAAAGTTCATAGCTTGGTGATTTAGGAAGGATTTTTAGTCGGGTCACCAAGCCTAGGGATAATTACCCAAGAACCCATTGAAGGATCACGTGATCTGAGTCTGGAAACCTTGTACAAGAGAGAGTGGTTCTCTCAGGATTTTGGCGTTTCAGCATTTCGGCACCCAGGAAACCTAAGGGCAAGTTCCCTCATATTTGTCAGTCTCAAAATCCTGATATGCGAAACCCCGAATCGGTTTAGCATGAATAGATTTCGACATTTTGACACCTGGGAAACCCAAGGGCAAGTTCCCTCATACTCACCAGTCATGAAATCCCTATATGCGAAACCTCAAATTGGTTTAACGTGAATAGGTTTTGGTGTTTCGACATTTTGCCACCTGGGAAACCCAAGGGAAATTTCCCTCATATTTTCCAGTCGCGAAACCCTGATATGTGAAACCCGGTATTGGTTTAGCGTGAATAGGTTTTGGCGTTTCGACACCCTAGAAACCCAAGGGAAAGTTCCCTCGTATTCTCCAGTCATGAAATCCTGATATGAGAAACCCCGAATTGGTTTAGCGTGAATAGGTTTCGGTGTTTCAGCACCCGGGAAACCTAAGGGCAAGCTCTCTCATATTCTCCAGTCATGAAATATCGATATAGAAAACCCCAAATTGGTTTAGTGTGAATAGGATTCGACATTTCGACACCCAGGAAACCCAAGGGCGAGACCCCTTGTCTTTGCTAGTTGTGAAATCTCAGTACGTGAAACCTCGATGTACTCTATGAATGCGCCCTAGGCCACCGGACAGGGTCTTGTGGTAGGGAGGAGGAGTCCCAAAAGAATCTGGAATGCCCATTTGTAGGGATGCATGGCGAAGATCTAAGACCACCGGGGTTCTGGACATCAGAGGAATAGGAGTGAAGACCTCACCAGAAATCCTGAAAGGTAGAATGTTGGGATTTAATCCAGGTTGTTGATCAAGTTGACGATCTAAACCATAGATCCGGATGATACTGGGCTTTCGGGTTCTAGGGATTTGAAAGGGAAAGGTAGAACACTTGCATCGCGATTTCCTGAATCGCAAAACCCCAAAATCATTTAGAGGACCAACACCAGGCCATAGGACCGATCGTATGAAAAGTGACCCAAGGGAGGAGCTAAGGATCTGTTAGACCCTTTCGGGTTTCGGTATTTTGAAAGACAGAGAATAGGGGAATGCTTGCATCGCAATTCCCCGAATCATGAAAGCCGGAAGCACCTTTTTGGTAAGTCCTATGGTCATAGCCAATCATCACATGGGGGAGGATAAGGGAAGGGAAGGTCTATGCTGGGCCCCATAGTAATTTGGGGATTCTGTTCCTCGAAGAAAAGACGTTAAGAAAAAAAAAATAATAATAATCTTAGTTTCCATAGTGGGTGTGTGACAAATTGGTATCAGAGCATGGTTACAACACTTGGCCTGCTTGGGCTCATGAAAGAGTTGCTCAGAAACTCCATTGGAAGTACTCTTAAAAGAAGTAACCCTCTACCTTAACCCCCTTTATCAAAAGCCAAAGATAAGAATGAAAATTTGTTATTGTGTGTATGCATTTGAAAAAAAAAAATATGAATTATGCGTTGATTGTGAATGAATATAATGTTGACTAACAACAAATGTTTTTCCTGCACAAAAAGCAGACGATCAACCATGGGAAACTGCAAATGCACAGAATGGTGACACATGATGAAGTGGGGGATGGCTCCCACAATAGAGACAAAGAGTCTGACGAAAGGAAAGTGGTAGGGACCCCTCTAGATCTAGTCGAGACTGTGAAAAGCCTCATGGTCAAACTACAGAGCTACAAGGAAGACAACGAAAGGTTGATAAAAGTGCAAGAGAAGAAAACGAAAATTAATGTAGTCTTGTTGCAGAGCTTATCCGACATACAAAGACAATTGCAGCTTGGACCTGACACCAGTCACGCAGACCAACAATAGACAAAGAGAAGTCGAAGCCCACCTGAGATATGGAAACATGGTCCTTTAAGTGGCCACACTAGGAGGAGCACCTCGAGAAAGGTTCACCCTAGAGATAAGAGACAAGCATCGGATGACTCCTCTAGAAAGGAAAATAGTGACTCAGAGGGATCTTCTAGTAGCAGAACTAGTTCTTATTCCCGAAGAAAATGGAAGAAGTGAACTCATTCCAAAAATCATAATCTCGAAGAATTCAAGAAGGCCAAGCCACCCTCTTTCAACGGTGAAATAAAGAAGGGAGAGGAAGAAGAGGCCTGGCTACTTGGACTAAAGAAGTATTTTAGAGTCCATGACTTCTCAAAAAATTTGAAGGTCAGAGTAGCCACTTTCAACCTGAATGGGAAGGCTTCCATTTGGTTGGAAGACATTAAGAATTGAAAAGGGATTCATGAAGAAGACTTATCTTGGGAATGGTTTGAGAAATAATTCAGAAAGAAGTATCTGTCGGAAAAGTATTTCGACGAAAAGACTAAAGAATTCTATGAACTCAAGCTAGGGAAACACACCATAGAGGAATATGTCAGCAGATTCCTCGAATTGTTGAGGTACGTACCCTATATAAAAGAAGAAAAGGAAAAGGTGCAATGATTCATCAGTGGACTACCTAAGGAATATCAAAACAGTATTGAGTTTGATGAGCTAAAGACCCTAGAAGATACTATCCGAAAGGAAAGATATTGTTATGAACAGCTTGGGCATCAGACAGAACCTCATGAAGGATGGAAGCAAAAGAATAGTTCGGGATTCCAGAAAAGGGGGTTTAAATCCCCAAGATTTAAAAACTATAAAAAGGACTCAAGGATGAGCTTCCTAATCCAAAGTATACACCATTAGAATTTCCCCTCCCAGAGTGGAAATAAACCTTTTGGATCTACCCCAGGAAAGATTGATAACCTAAAGAAAGAACCCTTGAAATGTTGGGGTTGTGGAGAAGAACATCTACTGAGGGACTGCCCGCACCGAAAAAAGAATAGTTGGAGAATTTACAACATTCAATAAGCTACCACCATCAATGACGTGGCCAGGAGTATGCCGCAAATTTATGCATCCATGGATAATAAGCAAGCTGACCACCAAGCTTTAGTGGTGGAGATGGAAGGTATGATCACCAACCATCTAGTGTCTATTCTAATAGAACCTGGTTCAAATTTGAGTTATATAGCCCCTAAGGTTGTTCATAAGTGTAAATTACAACCACATAAACAAATCAAGACATGGTTGGTACAGTTAGCCGCTGGCACCAAACAAAAGGTAGCGAAGGTCATACTATCTTGCCAATTCACTATGGGTGAATTCCCCACCCAAGCAACCCTTAACATATTACCCCTAGGATCGTATGAACTGTTGATTGGTATGGACTGGCTAGCCACATATAAATCTAGACTGGACTGTTACCATAAAACCTTAGAGTGTGTAAGTGAAGAAGGAAAAAGGATAACCCTTCAAGGGATCCAAAAACATGTCTCGGTGAGACGAATATCAACCCTTCAAATGAGAAAGTATTGCAGAAAGTGATGTCCACTATATGCGATACAGGTGTTGGAATCAGTTGAAGATGAAAAACCAAGCCTCGAAGACCACCCCACACTAAAGGAATATAGGGATGTATTTCTGGAAGAGGTACTGGGTTTACCTCCGAGAAGGGACATTGACTTCTCGATAGAACTTGCACCAGGAGCAGTGCCAATGTCTAGGACACCCTACAAGATGAGCACACACGAGCTAGCTGAGCTTAAATTACAACTAAAAGAACTGATGGACAAAGGCTCTATCTGGTCCAGCGTGTCTCCATTGGGAGCACCAGTCCTGTTTGTGAAAAATAAAGATGGTACCCTCCGACTGCGCATAGATTATAGACAACTCAATAAGGTAACCATAAAGAACAAGTACCCCTTACCCAGGATCGATGACATGTTCCATCAATTGGGAGGTGCTTCCATCTTCTCAAAGATTGACTTGAGATCTGGATACCATCAAGTCCGAATCAAGGGTGAAGACATCCAAAAAACTACCTTTAGGACGAGATATGGTCACTATGAGTTTGTAGTAGTACCATTTGGATTGACCAATGCCCCTGCCACTTTTATGTACTTAATGAACAATGTGATCAACAAATTCCTAGACAAATTTGTATTGGTTTTTATTGACGATATATTAATTTACTCCAATAATAGAGAGGAACATGAGGAATATCTTAGACTTTTGCTTAAAGTACTAAGAGAACATCATCTCTATGCCAAATTTAGCAAGTGCGACTTTTTCCAGAAGAAAACACATTACTTGGGCCATGTCTTATCTGAAGAGGGAGTAGCAGTAGATCCTGACAAGATCAAGTCTATCATCAAATGGCCTACCCCAAAGGATGGGCTTAGCAGGATACTATAGTAGATTTATAAAAGGATTCTCCAAGACTGGTTGTCCAATCACTGCCCTCAAGAAGAAGGGATTTAAATTCACATGGACACAAGAATGTGAAGAAAGATTTCAATCCCTGAAACACCTTCTAACCCATGCATTCGTGCTGAAGATTGTTGATCCTGAAAACAACTTCCTCATGTGCACAAATGCTTGTAAGGAAGGGCTCAAAGGATTCCTTATGCAAGGAGAAAGTGTAGTATGCTATGAATCTCAAAAATTGAATGAGCGTGAAGTCAACTATGTGACCCATGATCTAGAGCTGGCCGTCATAGTGCACGCCTTAAAAATGTGGAGACATTACCTCCTGGGAAGGAAATTTGTACTTATGACAAACCACTGTGGATTGTGATATCTGTTTGACCAACCAAATCTCAATGCCAGACAAGCTAGGTCGATGGCCCTCCTTAGTGAGTTTGATTTTGAAATGAAACACGTTAAAGGAAAGGAAAATACGGTGGCTGATACCCTTAGCATAAGTATGAAAACAATTCACCTGGTAGCGATGAGCACCTATGAGATGAATGTCAAAGAAAGAGTCAGGAATGCACAAGAAATAGACACATTCTTCCAGACCGTGACCTCATACCTGGAGCAAGAACCCACAAGAATAAAGTATGAAGGCTACCATATGATAGATGGAGGTCTGCTAACTTATAGAAACAGATTGTATATTCTAGATTGTGACGACTTGAAGAGGTATATAATGGATGAACTACATAAAAGACCATATGCTAGTCACTCGAGATATCAGAAGATGATCATAGCCACTAGGAAATAGTTCTATTGGCCTGGGTTAAAGAAATACATAGCTAACTATTTAGCTAAGTGCCTAGAATGCCAACAGGTTAAAGTAGAACACCGACACCCAACAGGATTATTACAACCTCTACCAATCCCGGAATGGAAGTGGAAAACCATTTCTATGGACTTCATCACCGGATTACCAACATCGACCAAACAGAATGATGCCATCATGGTAGTGGTGGATAAATTGAGAAAGTTTGCCCATTTTATCCCCATCAAATCAACTTGCAAGGCAATAGATATCGCCAGCATATTCATGAAGGAGATATTAAGACTACATGGTATGCCTAAAGAGATCGTGTCTGACAGAGACACGAAATTTACTTCCAACTTTTGGAAATCCTTGATGGTTGGTCTAGAGATCGAATTACTATTTAGCACAGTCTATCATCCTCAAACCGATGGACAGATGGAAAGAGTGAACCAAATATTGGAATACATGCTAAGAATGCACGTAATGCATCAACCCAAGAAGTGGGAAGATTACCTACCACTGGTGGAATTTGCGTACAACAACGACTACTAAGAATCCATGAAGACGAGTCCTTTCGAAGTCCTCTATGGTAGACCGTGAAACACTCCAGTCAGTTGGAGTAATCCTGTAAACAAAATTACTATTGGACCTGACATGATGAAAGAAATGGAACAACAAGTGATTCAAATAAAACAAAATCCGAAGGTTGCTCAAAACAGACAGAAAAGTTACATCGACTGAAAGAGAACTCCAAGAGAATTCAAGACAGGAGACCACGTATATCTCAGAGTTAGGCCTAGGAAGAGTTCCCTGAGGATGGGATCTTGTGACAAGTTGGAAACTTGGTATTGTATACCCTTTGAAGTTATAGATAGAGTGGGACCTGTAGTCTATGGGATAGCACTTCCTCCCACAGTAAAAGCACATAATGTTTTCCATGTTTCATTATTGAAGAAATATGTACATGATTCTAATCATATAATTGACTGATCTGTGATACACGTGGAACCAGAGGGAGAATAACTACTAGAACCTCAATGCATACTGGATAGAAAGGAAACCCCACTCAGGAATTGAACCATTGCACAGGTCAAGGTGCAATGGAAACATTTTGGCCCAGACGAGGGTACATGGGAAATGGAAGATGCAATGAATCAGGCATATCCAATTTTGTTTACTTATGTACGTACACGTCATATTGATAGATAGAACATTGAGGACGATGTTCCCTTAAGTGGGAGGGAATTGTAACACCTTGTTTCCCCCAGTATGTAAAAATAAATATATTGGCCAAGAACTATGGAAATCACAAAAGATGTGAATGTTTGATTTGACGAACCTTTGTATAGAAGGTCGATGAATGTAAGTTATGTTATGATTATGTGTTGCATGATTGCTAGGATGGGGATGTGCTAAAAGAGACCACGATGACTAATGAGAGGTGGTGGAGGGGACCTGGAATGGTTGTGCTAACTTCCACTGGGCCAGTACCGTACTAGTTTTTACTTTCTCAAAGATCAAAGTAGCTCTTTGAACCTGGAATGGATTTATGATCAGATAGGTAGGTGGGGAGGCTCCTCAAGAGTTAATGAGGGGATGGGGGTGAACCGCCCATCCGTAACATCTCCCAGACCTAACCACATATGGGGAAATTAATGCCACATGCAATCTTGCAGAGAAAAAGGCAAGAGAGGAAGTGTGGTAAAGGAGGGAAGAGGGGAGATCACGCGTGACGAAGATCGTGGAAGAGAACCGAGAGAAACTCAAGAAATACAGGGAGTTCTAAATAGAGGAGAAGGAGAGTAACCTTTATCCTTGACTTTCATTGAGCTGGAAGTAGGAGACTGAATCTTGAGCATCGTGGTCTAGCTCAGGGGTGGCTAGTGGTAAATCTGTTTGGAGTCACTGAGCCTACGGTTGGGTGGAAACGAGCACCCTTCTCAACAGTTGCATCACACCTGGTGTTTTCTAATAAGTGTTTATATATTGTATCTGGAATTGAATATTCTGGACGCATGCTCATGTCTGTACACTGATAAATGGTTTCTATATAGAAATGTTTGCCTGGTGTTTTGATCGGAATATAATGGATGCATGTTTATACTTATATGACCATAATCGGGTTATGTACAGAATGAATAAGTTCAGATTACGAGTCTATTCCCTTGATATTTTTCCCATTTACTTGATTCACGCTATGCCCTAGTTTTATTTTCTGAAGGCACCTCCTTCTGGGAAGTTCCCTTGCATTCCAGAGCCAGAGTGAGTTCCCTGAAAAGACTATCATTTTAGTAAACCAACGAGTTTACTTCACCCCTGTCAAAGAGTTAATAGCTTGGTGATTTAGGAAGGACTTTCAGTCGAGTCACCAAGCCTAGGGATAGTTACCCAAGAACCCACTGAAGGATCATGTGATATGATTCTGGAAACCTTGTACAAGAGAGAGTGGTTCTCTCAGGATTTCGACGTTTCAACATTTCGACACCCGAGAATCCCAAGGGCAAGTTCCCTCGTATTCGCCAATTGTGAAATCTTGATATTCGAAACCCCGAATCTGTTTAGCATGAATAGGTTTCGGCATTTTGGCACCTGAGAAACCCAAGGGCAAGTTACCTCATACTCGCCAGTCACGAAATCCCGATACGTGAAACCCTGAATCATTTTAACGTGAATAGGTTTTGGTGTTTCGGCATTTCAGCACCCGGGAAACCCAAGGGAAAGTTCCCTCGTATTCACCAGTCATGAAATCTCGATATGCAAAACCCTGAATTGGTTTAGTGTGAATATGTTTCGGTGTTTTGACACCCGGGATACCCAAGGGAAAGTTCCCTCATATTCACCAGTCGTGAAATCCCGATATGAGAAACCCCAAATTGGTTTAGCGTGAATAGGTTTCGGCGTTTTAACACCCGGGAAACCCAAGGGCAAGTTCCCTCGTATTCGCCAATCACGAAATCCTAATATGTTAAACCCCGAATTGGTTTAGCATGAATAGGTTTCGGCATTTCGACACCCGGGAAACCCAAGGGCAAGACCCCTCGTCTTCGCCAGTCACAAAATCCTGGTATGAGAAACCTCGATGTACTATGTGAATGTGCCCTAGGCAACCAGACATGGTCTTGTGGTAGGGAGGAAGAGTCCCTAAAGAATATGGACAGCCCATTTGGAGGGATGCGTTGAAAAGATCTAAGGCCACCGGGGTTCTGGACATTAGAGTAATAGGAGTGAAGACCTCGCCAGAAATATTGAAAGGTAGAATGTCAGGATTTAATCTAGTCCATTGATCAAGTCGATGATCTAAACCATAGATCCGGATGATACCGGGATTTTGGATTCCAAGGATTCAAAAGGGAAAGGTGGAATGCTTGCATCGTGATTTCCTGAATCGCGAAACCCCAAAATCATTTAGAGGACCAGCACCAGGCCATAGGACCAGTCATATGAAAAGAGACCCAAGGGAGGAGCTAAGGATTTGTTAGACCCTTTCAGGTTTCGACATTTCGAAAGATATAGAATAGGGGAACACTTACATCACGATTCCCCAAATCACGAAAGCCAGAAGCACCTTTTTGGTAAGGATTGTGTTCATAGCCAATGATCACATGGGGGAGGATAAGGGAAGGGAAGGTCTACGCTAGGCCCCATAGTAATTCGGGGATTTTGTTCCTCGAAGAAAAGACTAAGAAAAAAAAAAATCTTAGTTGTCATAGAGGGTGTGTGATAGACGACCTTACACAAAAATATTAACAAACAATTAAACAATTCAAGGAAAAGGAATTGTTACCACACTTAAATATAATTACTTTGTATTATGTAATTAGTCATTTATATAAAATATTCTATGTGATTGTATGATATGTAAATAGTACGACTATGGCTTGTCCAATTCATCAATACAGATCCCAATTACATCTGTTTAGTTTTGGTTCAATGCTCTTTTATTCACTCACATATTTAAAAGAATAATGAAAAAACTCCTCTTTGAACTAGCACAAATATTATAGTTCAACACTCATTCTTCTTTACAACCAACACATGGGTAATCACTATCTAGCGATCAATAAATTCATCTAGCCATAGCATAGGTCAACCTAGGGATGTAAGGATTCAACCAAGATGAATATTTGAGGGACTTTCAAGCTTTTGATGAGTGGGAGAGAGGACGCAAAAGGAAAACAAAGCTCATGGGTAAGGAAAAAATTGACCAACAATTAATAAAATGCTACAGATAGGATATGGGAAAAGAAAAAATGTCCAACATGCAAAGTAATTCTTAGTGGGAAGATTCAGTCATCTAACAATGGGGGAAAATTCCTAGGGGTAGAATTAAGTTGACCAAATATAAATAAAATGTTTTCTTGGTGGATTTATATGCTCAACTATAGATATAAATTCCTAGGGATGAAGTAAAATTCCTAGAGAGGTATAAATTTTTCCAGGGAGTTATAAATTCACCCAGGCACAAGTAAATTTTCTCAGCAATAAAATAAAATTCTCATAGAAGGAAATACTGTGGGTGAGTGGAAACCTAGTCAACTTGAAAAAACACAACTCAAAGAGGATTGAGCTAATGAATCTTGCATATACTAACAAGAATAAAAATTTCAAGAAATAAAAATCAAATTGAAACCACATTATACCTCCCTAGAGTATATTACACCCACACAATATAAACAATAAAGATTTATTTTTCTTTGGAAATTCATTAAAATGGGAGAGATATGGATGCCTAGAAATCTCATCCATTGTTACTCACGAAACAAAATGTAGATTTCCATGGATTACAGATCCCTTCACTCATTGTGGACAGGATCCTTGACTCCTTCATCCATCGATATTCAAGAAGGATAGACTCTTTGATCTCTCATATCTGTAAACTTCCTAGGTTCTCCTTGAATCCCCTATTCCCATTATTCACTACAACCTTAATTTTTAATGGGTTTACTTTGGAAGGAAAACCATCACAATGATTTATTTTTGCTCCCAACTTTGTCAAAAAAGAAAAAAAATAAAAAAAATAAAAAACAATTACAAATTTACAAATTATTTTGGGTGAGGATCCAATTTAGATCACACCTTCCCATTTGTAGTATTTTGTTCCCATAAATACTCAAATCCCTTCAATCTTCTTATCCAATCAACAAGTATACTAAGTAAATTATCTACTAAAGGGTTCCTTTCTATAGGATGGAATATAAGAGATGAATAGGGGATACCTTTGAAATTCACTACTACAATAGGTTGTTGGACAATTTTTTCTCCTTGGGTTGCAAGTGCAAACAAATCCTCTTTTCCCTTGACCTTGAATCTCCAAAATTCTTCTCGAATATCCAATTATTGGGATGGAGTTACGAGTGAATCCTCCAACATTTGGCCTCCCAATGTCTAGTCAATATGAAAAAATGACAATGGTTCCTACATGTGCTACTTGGCCTTCTAGAGTTCCAACAATCACTATCCTTATGACCCATTTTCTTGAAAAAAAAACAAACTATGTCATACCTCTTCAGTTTGTGATGATTCTTTGTAGCTTGGTTTCTTGTTCCCCCAAGTGTTGGAGAGAATATGGATGGCATAATTATCTCCTTTCTTCCCTCTTTAAAGCTTCTACATGGAAATTTGAGTGGTTTGTTCCACATGAATTCTTTTTCAGTTCCTCTTACCTTCACGAAAGTGGTTTCACCTACACTTGTGTTGTATTCTTGTCTATTAAATCCTAAGACTCCATGCTTGTGACTATGTTGAGATACAATGGTGATCGAACTACATTTTCCTTCCTTTTCTAGCCCTTTTCCATCATATCCCATTTTCCTCGTGATATTGGAACTAATTACTCTAGTGTTGTAACATGACATATTATTGTAATTTGTAGCTAATCATCTTCAATACAAGTTTTAGAATAGCCATATATTTTCTATATACATGTAGTGTTTGGAGCATATATTTGACTTATTTTTACTTGGTTAATATCATTAATTTTCCAATATACTTCACATATACAAATATGAAAGTTGCTTCATTAAACAACCATGTACTTACATTGATTACCTTGACCTAGTGGTGGTATATTTGAGTAACCAATAAAGGAGTCCACATACTTGATCTCTTATTGCTATAATATTCCTTGAGGCTTCTAGGAAAGCATCCATTTTGTTGGATCCATTCTTCAATAAAACAAGGGAAGTGATTTTCTAAGGTCACACTGGAAACACTTCTAACGTTTCACTTGTCTCACCACTTATGAAAGGATTTGCAAAATGGTTCTAGGTTTTATGATAACATTTTGGCTCTGATACCGAGGAGAATTGAGTCATTCTTCTTGTAAATCTAAATTATATTATTCAACATTATTTTGATGAGTACACATCAAAGCCTAACATAGTGTGCTCATATAGTTACACCATTGAGGGAATAATCCATTTTCCCTATGAAAATTTTTATGAAATTTTCCTAGTAAGCTCATATGGTGACTCAACATCAATAGAACCCAAGTGTTGAAAACAATAATCCTATATCTAATAGAATATTTGATAATACTAAGAAGGTCTATAACAAGATAACTCCTCATAACTCCAATGTACTAATCTCTTTGTTTGGAAAAATATCTCCTTGATCTCGAATGAATTTAGAATCATGGGTTACCAATGCCTTCAAGCCTTTAGACATTTCTAGAACTCAAGGATAACCTCATGATATGCCTGAGAAGTTTTATAAGTGGTTTCCTAAATTTCCTTGTAAAAATGTCAACACTGCTTAAGAGCATCTGGATAATTTCTATGCACGTTTTAGTCTTCATCCAATTACTAATGATTATGAGGATATAGTAATGAATATTTTTTCTTCCTCTCTAATTGAAAATTCATGAAAGTGGTACAATAACCTTCTTGTTAAGAGTATTAAGACCTAGAAATAGTTTCATGATTATTTTATGAATAGGTTGGGAACCAAGATGGATGGTAGGTTGTTTTTGACACAATTTAATGACATGAAAAATAAGGAGAATCAATTGGTAAATGACTTTGATGCAATATTTGAAAACTTATTAAAACAAATTCCTAATGGTGTTAGTCCAAAAGATGGTTCTGTCCTTCTCCAATATAAAAATTCCCCTTCAAGGGAAATTTGGATTCATGCTTAGGCACAAGTATCCAAAGACTCTTGAAGAAGCACAAGAATGTGCTTCTAATATTGAAGATAAATTTTTTTCTTCTAAGGAATATACTTTCCATGCTCTTCATGACAAGTTTGAGACTAAGTCTAGAACCATGAACAATTTTCAACCTATCCAAAAACTTGTAACACTCTTAGCCAAGACATTTGATCAAGTGAAAGGTGAAATTTTGTAAACTCAAACTCTCATGAACAAAGTGACTAACTTAGAGATATCTCAAGAGAAAGTATTTCCTCCTAGACATCAATATAACATCGAGAGTACATCAAGAGTCGAGTGGAGGAATTGACAAACCTTTGTCAATTCAAGAACCAACAATGTTCTATATATATATATATATATATATATATATCCATCACTCTCCCCCCTCTCACTCTCTCCCTCTCTCTCTATAACCCCCTCTCTCCATCCCCCTCTCTCTCCATAGCCTTTTGATCGGAGCATGGTGCACGAACCTTAGAACTTTGGACACAAAGGAGAGAGAACCTTTCAAGGTTTGATACTTGAAGTTTCTGAAGCTCGAAGAGACAAAAACCTGAAATAGAATTCCAACCGTCCGATCGCAGGAATAGATCTAAGCCATCATATTGTTTAGAGTAAACTTCAAGCGTCAGATCGCTAGAGTGGATATGATCCGTCAGATACAATAATTCTGGGAGGAGGCAAGTTTGAAACTTGAAACACCCGAAGCATGAAGGGACATGTGTCAACAGTGTTATCACCATAAAAAATATATATATAATAGAAGTTCCATATTTAGCGGGGGACTAAATCAGTTTAGATATATGGCATGATTTGGAGGACCAAGCTACAACTGGTCGAAAGGGCTAATATAGAGGATGCATGAAAGGAGGGGCTCGACAGACCGTAGATCTTGAAACATCCCATATGAACAATCAAGATGCATATTGGGTGATGAAGTAGTGCAGAGGATAAGTTTTCGAGGGTCGATTGAGGAAAATACCATGGTTTCACATTGTGGACACGTGGCATTACCAAATGCATATCAGGGGAAAAAATGGGTAGAATTGAAACCACCCAAGTTCACCCCGATGTCACATGGTAAAAAATCATTTGATATAATTTTCTTCCAAAGATCGCGTACATGAAGGGAAGAGTTAACTACTTATCCAATCACATCAATATGATTGATCGAGTACTTTATGTTGTGTAGCGTCGGGTAAGTGCCACCAGAAAGATGATCCAAAGGCACATCATTTGAAACTAACAACCGAGTATGATAGGTCATTGTTCAGACAAGTACTTTCATTAGTAAATTGTGATTAGGCAATCGATGACAATCGTCCTTCAGAACATAGATAATATTATCCTATTTTGAGCAATCCACAATTGATTTTGAATGGAGTAATTTCAAAACAAGATTAGCTTCCTAATTTTTATATGATTAAGGGAGACAAGTTTAAATTTTTCTGTGAAATTGGTAAAAATGGATAGAGTTGATCAAGTGGCCCCAGTGAAACAAGATTTTCAACTAATATGGAAAATTCATCATTGAATAAGAAAGAGAGGTTGGTTGCACGGATATTAGCAACAAAATTCCATACAGATCCTGAAACAGAGTCAGAATCGAAAGTCAGATTAAATCTCGTCATAAGGGATTTAATCATCAATGGATACACAGATGAGCGCTACAAGTGAGCTGTAAACATGAATAAGAGAAAGCGATAGAAGAAAGTGATTAGAGATGATGCGGTTGATAGCATTGGGGAAAACCAACCGGTTTGGTTGAGCTCTCTAAAGGAATAAATTGCCAAGTTGGAATAAGTTCTTAGGATGAATTGAGTACGTTTCAGAAAGTTTTTTAAACTATATGAACATGTGGCATTTAATGAGAAAACCTTGGATATATCATTCATGTTTTTAATGCTCCTTATGAAGTAGGAGAATTGTTGTTATACGTTACTCATTTTTGTAAGTGATGTCTATATTTAAAATTGTGGGGAAGTTTAGTCGTTTTGAATCCCGCATGTAAATATTCTATATATATCATCCCAAGGATAAAGAAAGCCTGAATAAAGAGGGGCTTGCCCTCTAAGCAAGAAGACTTTGTAAAATCCTGGAGCTAAAGTGAATATACAAATGCAAAAGAAAATTTTGAATTGTTTATGAAAATATTCTAATTGGTTGTGATATGAGTTATGTCTTCTTTCATAGTGTGTATTTCCTATGATCTTTTATTCCATTTACATTTTTGTCTATTTAAATTGGAGAGTTATAAATCTGGAATTCGTCTGATGATGATCTAGACTCAACAATTTAAATTTTTGTGATTCTCTTCTTAACTAAGTCAGAATTCATTTTAATATGCTCTGATGCAGTTATGTGTTTCCATTTTTCCTCTTTTTCGATGCAAATTTCAATTTAAACTTAGACTCATTGCCTCATTTAGCCTTTTTCCTCTTGATAGTTCCAATGATTTGTCAATTATTTGTTCATTTCTGACTCCATAAACCAAATGTCACCTCCATTTCTTCATCAACTTTAAGATAACCCCAAAAAATAAACCAAATCTAGCCACTGATTATTAAAGAAATATCAAGTGACATGAGAGAGCCCTCTTTGAGTTGAAAAGGCTAGTGCCCATATTTAAATTTGGTTGAAACAGTTACCTCTGTCGTTTTTTTTATCGACCGAACAAATTTATAGAGTGCTAACAGTTTGGCATCTTTGTCGGGGACAAAATTGAAAAAAAAATCATGGGAAAGAACGACATGATCGAGTTATAAGGTCTAGGAGCAACAGACACTTAGACACGTATCAGCTGTATTCCTTCTCTGGTGACTCCACACATCAAAAAATCAGTTTGAAGGCAATTTTGCTCGTAGAAAAATCCAGAAATTTAAATTTGTAATGGTGACTCCACTCTCAATGTAGAATCCATCTTCAAAAACATTATTGGAGACTCCACTCAAGATTCTAATGTAATTCATAGATTTCACTAGAATATGAGATCCCTTGACAACGGTATGAAAAGTATTATGGAAGAAAACAAGTACTTAAAATTGGATATTTTTCAAGGAGTTTTACTGTTTGTTATAAGTTGCCTTTGGTCCTTTCCTAAACATGCTAGAAAAAATTTTCCTTACCTTCTGCATGAAAATGATGACCATGACAATCTTGAAATTTTATATACTCCTCTTAAAGTTATACAAATATTCCCTCGGTTTATAATTGATTGTGATCAAAATATCCCATCTAATCCACGTGATAACCATGACCAAGTTGGTAAGCCCCATGAAGTCAACGTTGATATTTCACCTCATGTACTTGATCCAACGTCCTCCGAAACTCAACATAGATACATACCCTTGAAGCTACCCCAAGTCCTTCATGATTTTCCTTCAAAGTACTATAAGTACCTACCTATGTTTGACGGGGAACTAGATGCTACCTTAGCTGAAAAACACATCCAAGGGTTTGAGTATTTTATAGAGTTGTTTGAGATTGACCATGATGATGTTTCTATGAGAATTTTCTCTCAATCCTTGAAAGGGGACAGCAAATATTGGTTCAATCATTTGCATCCAGAGATAATTAGCTCATGGGAGGAATTGAAGACTATCTTTTTAAAGTTTTGGGGCAAGAAGAAATCTTTGGATCTACAACTTACAGAGTTTTATTCCTTAAAAAAGAAGAGAAATAAGATTATTTCTATATTCAGTAGAAAGTTTTCCAGTATCTATTACAATTTTCACAAATAAATTCAACCCACCAAAATTGTTTCCATGCTCCCTTATGCAACTACTCTTCATCTAGATTTGTTTTTCCTCCTAATGGAAACAAGGCCTAAGTCCTTACAAAAAATGTTCAATGATGCCCAAGAGATTCAACACAATATCCAAGCATGTGAATGTATCCTAAATGAGGGTTTGGATATTCAGGAATATGGTATTGAATATAAAAAATAAAAGACTGATTGGAATATTGAACATCGAGTCAATAATATCATAAATTCTCTTGAAGTTTTCAATGCTCAAGATATTGCAAAAGATTATATTCCACTTGTTGAAAGAGGAGGTGCTAGTTTAAATCCTAATCCATTCCAGGATAAGTAGAGGACTGATTGTTTTATGTATTCATCTGTAGAAAATAAAAAATATGAAGCTACAAGTCAGCCTGTTGAAGAGAAGGTTGATGCTCCAAGTTTTTTATTGTTAGATGATATCACAGATGTTGTTGATTTTCCTATATATGATAAATATGATGATGATTGTGAAGTTGACTTCCTATAACAACTAGTTGTATGTTCTCTTTCATAAAAAATTCCTTTTCAGTAGTTCAATGAGATCATTCAACCTACATATCACAGTTACAAAGAATAAAGTATTGAATCAAATGAAGGGAATTCTTTACCTTTATGATTTTATGCATTTAAATTGCTGAAGCAAAATTCTAAGATCATTATTGAAGCAAATAAATGTGTGTTGATGCCAAATCACACTAATTCACTGAAAAAAATTGACAAGATATTGCAAAAATATTCTCATGTGTTTGATGACCTTGTTACTTGTTACGTAGAAGATATGGTCAGTTCAAAATTGCAGCCATTGGTCGAAGATAAATCTGAAAATGAGTGTGTTCATCAATCCAAAGAACTTAAAAAATGTGCCTATTGTTGTTCCTGAGTTTATACTTTAAGGATCTAAAGTATATTGTTAAGGCATCTGAAAATATAGAGGAAGTTGAGGATAGAAAAAACAATGATTTAAAAGATAAGGACTATAGTTGGTTTCTCAATTGTTTGTGTCAGAATTCCCAGTTTTCCTGAATGTTGATATCTCTCTCAATTGTTTCCCATGAACGTTCTAACTCAACCCGATTATTTTATGTTTGTAAGATGGTGTTAAATAAATTTAGAGCAATTTTGGTTTGATCTGAAATACTGGGTTCGACGTTAGGATGCCTTGAAACTGGTACTGTAATGAAGGATAAAAGGTAAGGGAGATATAATTATGTGTTTTCTTTTTAGGCTTAGTTATCTCTAATTCACAATGTAAAGAGAACAATTTTAAAACATGAATTAATGAGATGGCTGAATCAAACGTCGTTTCTTGTATCTGAGTTAAACATTTAAAGAAAGGGAAACATGTATGATATGAGGAAAAACATAAAAATACTAACAAGGTGAGGCATCAATTTAAGAGGAATCTCATGTTGTAATAGAAGACTATGAAGCAAGAAAAATATTAATGAATCATATGATGTTGTAATCCAAACATTTTCAGGTCTTATATCTGTTGATAACTGATACAGAGAAAAAACTGTAAATGATCTAAATAACAAGAATGATTATTTCCACAGTAGAGAGTGTACTAAATTGTAGTCAAGAATTCATTAATAAAATACATGAAAGAATGATGAAAAGACAGGGGAACACATAACTCAGACTTGACAAAATCCAGAATCTTCAATATGATTTTCTATTAATTCAAAGTTTCTTTTGGATGTCTTCGTCACAATGCCCTTTTTAGATAAAGAAAAAAGTATTTCTTCAGTCTTCTCCCCCTTTATTTATATCAGATCATCACTACTTGATGGTTAGCGATCTCCTACTTTTTATGGAAAAAAGAAAAAATAGTTACAAAACTAAATCCTTAATCATTGCATGATTAGCTTTTCGTTGGTCTATCATTTAAAAAGTACAAACTTTCTAATGATACTTCACTATTTATTTGAAGTCGCTCCCTCTTTTGAAGCTATACCTTCAACACACTTCTCCAAAAAATGAACAAACATTTTGGGTGGTGTCGGGAGATCTTTAGTTTCAAACAAATAAAAGTTTCTTTGTACCTTTGGAAACTGGTCTTCAAAAACTTTATTGGCAAACCTGATCATTTGCAACTTTAAATTAGTTTTTACCAACCATCTGTCTATCAGGTTGGTATCGATTTCGTTCAACTCTGAAATTTCCACCTGAACCTCCTGAAAGCTCTCTTTGTAGTCCAACTTCTATTTCACAATGTTTATCTGTCCTAGTATTCTAGAGCAGTCATTTATTTCAATCCTAACACTTGCTTATACAAGGAATCAAATATTCCCTCACAGTCATATTTGATCTCTTTGGTTATCTTCTTGCTTTCGACTATGTTCATTTCCCATGCCTTGAGCACGATCTCTCCTCTTATATGTTCTGTGATAGAAAGTTTTAGATATTTCGGCATCTACCTATTTCCTGAACATGCAACTACTTTCTGAAAGGTATTCCTTTCTTCTTTATCCTCTTTTTCCAGTAAAATAATATTACCAAGGGATTTGCTTACCTCTTGAAAATAATCCTGGATGATCTCTATTTTGGAGATCAAATTTTTTTGCTTGGCTTATATCTTTGTATGGGCTTCTAACGAGAGGATTTGAAAAGCCTTTAAGTCTACGAACCAACCTTTTGTCAAACTCAATTTAGCCTATAACTATTTAACAAGATCCTTTTGCTGAGTAACTTACATCTGACTTGCTTGTATCCTCTGGTTCATTTCATCCAGGCTAGTTTTGAGTGACTAAATTTATTTCATTTCCACAACTCTGGCATGCTCCAAACTTTTATTCACCTCTTCTCTAATGTTTTTCTCAACATTCTTCAATTGATCCTACAATTGAGCTATCATGTGGTTACTCTTCTTTATCCTCATTCTCATGTTCTCCACAATATAAGGGTTTGTTGTTTCCATGGCTCCAATAGAGCCTGCTACCTCTGTAGCGAAATCCTCCTCTTCCAGTTTATGTCCATCTACCAAGACCGTATGCTTCTTAACCATACCCCCTTCTCTCATATGCATTTCTTGATTTATAATAGCCTTCCTCTTTTTGTTGAAACAATAATCAGAAGGAGGGAAATGGCGGTGAGGTCACCAACATATATGGCTCACATCTGTGGGAGTCCAAAGGTGGACTGCAAAGGGGTTAAGGAAGTTATGGGACTTCTTAGATATGTACATCTTGTTTCTCCTATGGTATCAGATATATTGACATCAACAATAGGTGATAAAGGGGGAGTAGACTTACTGGACTCGGGAGATGTCTTGGGCCTCCACTATGTTTCTGTCTATGCATTTTCTGTCTGTAAGGTCTCTTCATTTTGTGAGGACCTCTCAGCCTCCTGTAGAATTTCCTCAGGATTGATTTCATCTTTTATTTCTTGTCTGAGGCCTACGAAAGTATCTTCTTGTCTCTGAGGAAGGGTGATTACTTCTCCTTGCAATACTTTGGGTAGACCACTCTGTCTATGCTTCTGGAAGGTCTGAAAACTAGCTTACAAGTTGGACGATAGTGTTTGTACTTTTTATAACACTTCCTCATATGTCTTAGTCCCTTTGAATAGGTTTTCACAAGGGGACTTCTCAAGTTCATAATCCTTCATATTACAGTGGGTCATGTGTTTTCCCACTAACTGGTAAGGATCGTGCTTCCTGTGCTCGAGATTTACCAATTTTACCTCCTCCAGCGTTGTCGCTTCAACTTTGGAATGACCCAAATTGAGCAATGAAAATTTCCCAATCTAAATGGGAAAAACTGGCCAAGATTTCTTTTGAGCCATTTTTAGTTCTATCCCAATTCCACCTATTATTATTTGATGAGCTACCTCCCTGCACACCAATCTGTCAGGGAGGAATTTCGGGAGTGCGTGTGGAGGGATTGAGCACCCGAAAACTCTGATGTATGAAAAGTTATCCTCTATAAACAAGTCATCAACTGACCTGAGGTTTCCTGTGACCAACTCTGAAATGCGGGGAGGCACACAGTCATAAAGCATATGATGTAGTGGTATCACCATGAAATGACAAATTTCATAGAATGAGTCCTTGGCGTTTTCTTCCCAAAGTTTAGAATGATATTCCTGAATTAGCTCCGGGTAAGTCGGATTCCAACTCCAACTCATCAAAGGGAAATGAGTTGAGAAGCATATAGCATACATGATGTATGTAGACATATAAAAGGCTACTAGTTAGCCTTTTGATCTTACAGTCTGATATTCCATGACCTCCTTCGCTATGTTATCGGATAAAATCTTATTCCAATTGAAGTTGTAACCTTCTGTTGCCTCGTGCAAAAGAGGTACCCATTCTGCAACGAAATGGGTGGGACTTTTCTTCCTGAAAAGTCTACATAACATCATCGCCACATAGACCATATACTCATTCAATGAGGCTATGGCGTAAATACCATGGGTCTCAGCCCTGAATTTTGCTTTGTTTCTCCACTAGTCTTTGATTATGCCAGGATACATTTGGTCTGAATGAAGACACTCTTTCATTTTAAAATCACTCATGAAATCTTTATTATAAATATACTCTGGACTGGGAGATAATTTATACATTACATGTACATGTTCCTACCTAAAAGAGCCAATGACGACCCCTCAGCTGTCTAGAATGCTCCTCGTCTGTATGTCAGTTCTCTCTAAAGCCCAACTGATCATGTCGTCATAAGTCATAAGTCGGGGCCATGTAGCTATTTTGTGGAGCTCAGACTCCGCTATATCTCAAAGTTTGTTTTCAACGTCATGAGGAATTTTTTTAATTTCATAATCTAGAGTCTTGAAGATCTGCCTCCAAGATTTTATGGAATTGATGGTGTGTAGTATTGTATCAGATATAATGTCTCCATATGGACTCAATGTTTCTGCAACTTCCTTGCTTTTCTTGGGTGCCTTCTTAGGTGCCATGATATCTTCACTGGGTCTGAGACCTGTTTACAAAGAAAATGTGTATAAAACCAGATAAATGTGACTTGTTGCATATGTAAAGGATAACAATGAAGTTTGAAAATATAAGACCTTATTAACCTTTTATTTTGTTTTATAACGAGTGTACAGGCACAGACGATGAAAAATTAATTTTTTTTAATGGAAATATATGCATGGAGATACACCAAACGTATCAAAAATATCTTCACTTATCCGTTATTAATATTATCCTATATCGGCAATTTCAAAGTTGGAGTTTCAAAAAACCACTGCCTTCCTCAATCCCCGAAATGCGAAAAGCATCTTAGTTATCACTAATCCTAATTCAAAAGAAAATTAACCTTAATCTTAAACCTTTTTTAGAGAAAATGTGATTTCATGTTTCGGAACTTCGGGGATCTTGTCGTCAGGAGACAAATCATAAGAAAACCCTAAATCGTGAAATTGTGATGATATTAGTGAGGCGCTAAGACACACATTAGATATTTAATTAATCCAGGTTAATGATTAATTATCCTTTTAACTTTTCAGAAAAACGAGGATCGAGAGTTTGACGGTTGAGAGTTTGAAAGTGCTTTAGTAGAAAGAAAAACTCGAATCACAAAATATTAAGGGAATGATGATTGTGTTTAGGATCTTAGTTAATTACGAGTTAAAGAGAACTTTGTGGAAAGCGATGGAAAAGGTAACCTTTATTTCTTCCCCCTTTTTTATTTATTTTTTTAATATGTTAAACAGTTTCAATATTTCAGCACCAGGAAATTTGGATGGTTGAAGATCATACCTCGAGAAAAACTGAATCTCGAAACCCGAAAAGGAATGAAAATCTCTGACTCCCCTTTGGATTAGGTGCGACTCCATGACTTAGGAAAAGATGAAGCTTTAGTTTCCAAGGGTAGAAAAATTTAAACTTCATGTCAACATTAGGCTCCATATAGGGATCTCATCTCCTTGTGGGATGAGAAGAACATGTAGACCAAGTGCCTTCATTGGGTAATGGATTTAATGATTTGGCTCTGTGAAACAAGTTGGGAGAAAATCCAAACAAGCTTAGGGTCTCAACGTTAACTCTGAAAACTCTTCAAAAAAAAAAATTATGGCTATCTTGAGCCGAGTTTTCAATAGATTTTTTCTCCTGAAATTGACCTCAAAACTATGTAAGACAATTAAAATCGAATCAACCATCCTATCAGGTTTCACGTGATTTTGTTTGCATCAAGTTAAGTATTTGCATTGTCTCCGATAAGGAGATCGTAGAAACCTATGATGAAAATCCAGCCGAAAAGAAGAGAAATTACTAGAGCATCATGTAACTCATGTATAACAACTTTTATTAGATATGAGGATATTGCTTCACTACTAGCGAGCCTGTTCAGTACCCCGGTGAAGTTATCCGACTTCCCATATTGAATTTCCTTTCACCACTTCATTGTTTCCAAGGATTTAAATGGTGAGATGAGGGAAATAAATATAACGAATTTTCTTTCTTCATCTCTTTGAACTCGATGGGGGCAATCAATATTGAATTTCCTTTCACCATCTGTCTGTATTAATTATTTTATTTTTTGAAGTGGGGGAAATCAATGAGCATACATTACACTCAGGAAGATATCTGTTTGAAAAAGAATCAAAGTCCATCAACTTATTTAAATAGATCTGGGTTAATATTCTCATCTGCCTTAAAAAAACATGGGTTTTAGAGAACTTCTTAAGGGACACTTTTTGACCTTTAGTCTAGGGAACTTCCTTGAGAAAAACTGATTAGTTATTCTTGTTAGGATAACTAATAAGGTTAGTATTAACCTAGACATGTTTTTGATCTATTCAAAGTCAAAGAGATTAAAAACACAACCTACTCTCTTTCCTTAAAAGTTTGTTTGAGAGTTTTCAAGACCAGAGAGAGACCCCTCTATTGTCAGGAAACCTTATGATTGGACCTCCATGGTCAAGTGGGGAAAGAATTTACCGTGGTCAAGAGGAGGGAAAAGGGGGTTTTTATAAAAACTTTCATACATGTGATTGTTCTTAGAGATTTTCTTAATTAGCTTTTATAACCTTTTCTTAAGTCCCATTTTTATTTCTTCAAGAATTTCTTTGATTTAGTTTTTTATTATATTTGTTTTATTTCGGCAAGAATGAAATCATTCGTACTTCTTAGGGATTTTATCTCAAATTTTGAAATGGGATTTCATACCTTTATTATCTCTTATATTACCAACCCAAACATTACTCGTTCATTACCTTTTTCATTGTGAGATACTTGATAGGAATACCTTCACATGTCACCTTTCAGTACCTCGAGTTCACTATCTCGTGAGAAATTTTCCCTGCGAATAACATAAGATTATAATAGTTAGGAAACATCATGAAAAGTAATCCCCCCCCCTTTTTTTCTTTTTTTTAAATCTATACAAAAATCATGAAAATAAACTGGTATGTACAATGGGGATTTATAAACACATTATTGCATGAATTGTTTAAGGTGCCACCCATTTACAGGGGAATTGAAAATGTCTCCATCCAAGTTTTTTAATAACCAGGCATTTTTTCCTTCAAAGGCCAGAATCCTGTATGGGCCAGACTAGATCGGATCGAATTTGCCATTTTTTCCAATGTCTTCTTTCCTGGCTTCCCACTTCAGGACCAAGTCACCAAGGAGGAATTCTCTATCTTTAGATTTATTATTGAACAAGGCCTTCATTTTATCCTAATATCTTTGTAACATTTCATTTACTTTAGCCCTATTTTTCTGGACTTCGACCAGCTGGTTTATCCTTCTGGTAACGTCATTGGGTTCTTCAATTGAATCCTACCATAGTTTCATTACTGGCAGAGTAAGATTTATTGGTAAAATGATATCAGTGCAATATACCATTTGGAAAGGGGAAATCCCAATTGATCTTTTATTACTTATTATGTTTTCCCATAGAGCATATTTTAAATGGATATGCCACACATTTTTGTTTTCAGACAAAACCTTTTTTATCACGGTAATCAGGATTTTTTCAGATGATTCAGCCAAACCATTACCTTGTGGATAGTAATATTTTGAGTGTCCTAGTATGATGTTATATTTTTGGAAAAAAATTATCATGGCCATTGACTTAAATGCTTGTGCATTATCAGTGATGATTTTTTGAGGACAACCAAACCTGGATAATATATTATCTTCCAAAAAATTGACTACTACCGAATCAGTTGCATTTTTTGTGGGGATAGCTTCCACCCATTTAGTGAAATAATCAATAACAGTTAGGATCCATTTGTGTTGTTCATTGAAGTGCGGATGGATTTCTCTAATGAAATCAAGTCCCAATTGCTAAAACAGGGATTTAGTTTTAATTGGGATTAGGGGCAAAGCTGGGATCTTTTATTTTCCTATGAGCAACTGACAAGGGACACAATTTCAAACTTTAGTTTTCAATTCTGTGAACAATTTGGGCCAGTACTGGCTCTTAAGATCTTATAAGATGTTTCTCTCCACGCATGATGTCCTCCACACACCCCGACATGGAATTCATATATAACCCCTTTTGTTTCAGTTTCGACTAAACACCTTAGTAGGAAACCCAGGGGGTCTTTCCAATACAATTTAGCATCTATGATACAGTATTTTACAACATGTAACTTTAAGATCCTAGCCTTAGGCAGGGTTAACTCAATAGGACATTGGAGCGTAAGTAGGTAATGGATGATTTCACAATACCAGACTGAAGTAGAAAACTTGTCTTGAATTTCGGTTGTATGTGCAGTGACATCAAGCTCGTCTATTTCCAGAAATCCCTCGATCTGTTGCAACTGATTTATCCCTACTGTTTTTAAGTTCGATTCGGCAATAAATTTGGCCAAACCCTGACCTTTGATAATTTTAGTTGGTTTGACTTCTAGGGCAAACTCTCGGATATTATCTATAACCTGCCTCTTCTTCCATCGTTGTCTGGTTGCACCAGGATATATTTAACTAAGCTAGAGGGTACATAAGAAATAACCTTTGAGTGCAACATGTAAGTTCTAAAATATTTGAGATATTTCACCATTGCATAGGCTTGTTTCTCCAATATATCATATTTCAACTTGGCATCTTTGAGACTTTTTCTAAAAAACGCAATAGGTCGCTCAAAACTTTCCTCATTTTTTTGTAACAACACAACTATGATAGTATGTTCTAAAGAAAAAAAAAAATAAAAAAAATCTGGTGTAATCTGGGCTCGCCAAGACTGGTGCTTCACTTATTACTTTCTTGATGCACTAAAATGGCTCTTTGGATTCGCTTTTCCATTTCACTTCACTATCCTTTTTTAGCATATCTATTATCAATTTCACAATTCCGGCAAAGTTAGGGATGAATCTCCTCAAGAAATTTATTTTTACTAAAAAAGACTAAATTTTTTTTACATTTATACGAAAAGTTATTGTATCTGTTGCCTCAACCCTTTTGGGATCGATTTTGATTCCATCTTTAGACATGATATGGCCCAAGAGTTTACCTTATTGCATTTCAAAATGAGATTTCTTGGGATTGAGTTACAAACCAAATTTTCGGCATTTCTCAAAGGTTTGTTGAAGGTGCATTAGATGTTATGCATCAGATTTGGAGAACATTCTAGTTCTCTTGGTCAGCATGCGTTTCGACGAACTTGTCTACTATTTCTAAAAAAAAATCTGAGTTGCTCGTCATCCTCGAAGACTTGCCATTGTTGTATGTTATTAGTTATGGAAGGCCTATGTATCATTTATATATTGTATTTGAGTTTGAAAGTAGTGGGAGGTGTGAAAGTCGAAGTAGCTTTGGCTAAGGCATCTGCCTATTTATTTTCAGCTCTCAGAATGAAGTGAATATTAATAGAAGACAAAACAAATTCGATTAGGTCCCAAACACAATTTCTATATGACCCTAATCTAGGATATTTTTCCTGGTACTGGTGATTGACTTGTTTCATGATTAACTTTGCATCACCAAAAACATCCAAGTTTTTAATTTTCATCCTCCTAACGGCCTCTAACCCTAACAGTAGAGCTTCGTACTCACATACGTTATTAGTGTGGTCAATGTTCCACTGCATCCTATAAGAGAAATGGATAATGAATTGGTTATCAGGTGCTACAAAAATTACTCCATCCCCAACTCCAAGATAAGATGATGCACTGTAAAAAAACATTTTCCAAACACCCGTGCTATATACGTCTTGTTTTATTTGTTCTTTTTCTTTTTTATTTCCTGTACAAATTTATTCTACACATGCATAAAAATAATCATCTATAGATAATATAGAATTACCTAAATCCTTATCAACAATATATACAGGGTAATTATTTGGGCTGAGAGGATCACTAATAGTAAACACTAACCTGGTTTTCTTGTACAATCGCGTGAATTGGCCTCTGAAAACTATAATCATTGCGTACATCATATCAAGTTGAAGAGAACCTCCAAGTTTATCACCCCAGGACTAAGACAAGAGCATGCCATATTTCAGGGGTATATCGGCGACAACCACATCCATTAAAACACTTTTTGTAAGTACCTGTGCAAGATTTAAGACTAAGTCTTTTATCATGCATATACACATGACTTTCTTTGAGTCGAATGAATATCAATCTCCATAAGGCCTGGTGATTTCTAGGCCGAGTATTTCCATGATTGATTTAGGAATCACAATGTGAGAGGCCCCAGAATCTAACATGCAGTTATGGATCAGATGATCGAAAACTATCAAAGTAATGTAGAAAGGGGCAATGGTGTCTCTAGCACCTTCTAAGTGTGGGCCGAAAATTATGTTAGGCTTATCATCTTCTAAGTTAATGGCATCAGCCTGACTTTCATTTTATGAAAAACTAATCATTTTAGCAATTTGTTTTCGGTATATCGGGTTTTTAGCCAGTTCAATGAGGGGAATAAGAATTTTGATCTTATTGATCTCATTCTCTAGATTAAAACTTCCAATGGTTTTGTCAGTTTCCATGGTTTGAGTCTCCGTCCCTTTATTTTCAGCTTTCCTGGGTTGAAGAGCCTTCGTTTCAGTAACAGGGGTGTTTATTTTTGGTTTTCTTAAGGGTGACGTCTCTGTTGTCTTTGTTTTGATAAACTGTATGTTAGTGGTCTATTTTTCAGTGTTTTTTGAAACTGCTTGGTCAGTTTCAACCCTCGGTAGTATATTTTTAACTGGAGCGGTTGTGGAAACTGAGTTTCTAGGTCTCAGGTTGTATTTATGGTAGAGATTAGCCATTATACCATCTGCTACTCTGTGATAAGTCAAATCTTCAGAAACATTGTTGTTCTTATTACTCTCAGTCTGATACTCTGTAGTGAGAGACTTTTCGTAATCGTGTATTGTTATATAAGGTTGTAAGTAGTCATTACTAAGATGGTTCATATCCTCTTCTAGCTCCTCAAAATCCTCTACGTCTTTTCCTCCTATAAAGTTTTCACTTTTAAAAGGGGTTTGAATTTTTTGATCTTCATCCTTAATTTTTTTTTGGTAGTTTTGAGGATTATGGTTCTTCTTGAATTCCTTTCTAGGGTAATGTTCATTTTTAGCTTGATCAAGTTACATTCTCAATATTTTATTTGACAATTCTTTGATGATTCTAGCCATATCATCCATTTTATCTTTTGAGGATCTCCCTAATCTATAGGGTCCTCCTTGCTCCCTGTATCTCCTTATTTCTTTGTTTCCAGTCTCAAATTTGGTTTTTAGCTTCTGTGATGCCATCATGTTAGAATCGATTTCCAAGGCATCATCTTGCATCTTGGTAAAATCAAATGATCTTATATCCCTTAATAAAAGGGTGAAGTTGGGGTCAAAATATCCAACAAAAGTCACTTTAGCTACAGGTTGTGAGGGTTTAACCTCGGTTGGGATCTTATTATACAATTTATTGAATCGTTGGGTAAACTCAAAGACTGATTCAAATATTTTCTTTCGAAGAGACCCAAATTCGGTTAGATAATAAAGATGGTCTTTCCACTCACCCCACTGCCTGATAAAAAAAATTTCAAGTTCATCATATGACAGTATAGATCCAACCGCTAGGCCTCGAAACTAGGTTCTTACTTTCCCTTCAAAGGTTTGAACCAAGAGTTTGGAGTAAACATCTTCATGTTCCAATCCAAGAATGTTAGCGAATTGATCGAAAAAATGTATGTGTTCAATTGCCATTAAATCGCCCTCTCCTGTGAACTTGGGTAGGTTTTTCATGTATTTTTCCAGTAAATCATGGAGAGGGACCAATAGAACTAGAGGAGCATATCTTGCATCAACCTTTGAAAATATCCGAAGGGGCAGGGATTGGCCACCTTCTCCTCCTCCTGTACCACCTATGGTAGCACCTCCTGCCCCACCTGCTCCATCCGCGACCATTGTGGCTTTAGCAGTAAAAGTTTGGGGGTTATAAGGAAAGCTTTCAAGAAGTTGGTTATCGGCGAGGATGAAACTTGAGAAAAAGGAGCTTGGGGAATGTGGTATGGTTCCTTCAGAATCACAGGGTTAAGATATAGGTGATTCAAAAGAAGTCGAATCGAGATATATAGAATAATTGTTTGATTTTTTAGAGGTGGGAAAACAAACCTCAAGAAGCGAGGCAGAGTCAGTCGCAATAGGAAGCGAGGTAGACCTTGATTTTCTATTGGTATGGGAAATGACCGAGAAAGCTTCGATCTCAAAAATAGGCAAAACCAAATTTTATTTCGGGGTTGTAACTTTACTAGCGGAGTATTACCTGTTAGGGAATGGAATACTTGATTCATTGTGTTGATCTTCAGAGTCAGACTGTGTAGATTTAAAATGATAATTATTATTCATCGATAAGGTAGTCTGTCGAAAGTACCTTCTTGATTTTAGAATTTTTTCTGGGTTGGAAAAAGGTAAAATCTATTTAAACAGTGTGGAGTCGCTAAGCGAAAGATAAAGGTATCCTTAGAAGGTTTCCAAACTTTTTTCACTACCAAAGAAGGAAAGTGTCAATGTCGTTCTTCCCAGGGAAAAAGCTTTGTTACTCTACTCCTCGGCAACGGTGTCAAAAATATTTTGTTCCTGAGTTTATACTTTAAGGATCTAAAGTATACTGTCAAGGCATCTGAAAAGATAGAGGAAGTTGAGGAAAAAAAATACAATGATTTAAAAGATAAGGACTATAGTTGGTTTCTCAACTGTCTCTGTCAGAATTCCCAATTTTCCTGAATGTTGATATCTCTCTCAATTGTTGCCCATGAACGTTCTAACTCAACCCGATTATTTGTTGTTTGTAAAATGGTGTTAAATAAATTTAGAGAAATGTTGGTTTGATCCGAAAGACTAGGTTCGACGTTATGATTCCTTGAAACTGATACTATCATGAAGTATAAAAGGTAAGGGAGATATAATTCTGTGTTTTCTTTTTAGGCTTATTTATCTCTAATTCACAATGTAAAGAGAATGATTTTAAAACACAAATTAATGAGATGGAAGAATCAAAGGTCGTTTCTTGTATCTGAGTTAAATATTTAAAGAAAGGGAAACATGTATGATATGAGGAAAAACATAAAACTACTAACAAGGTGAGGCATCAATTTAAAAGGAATCTCACGTTGTAATAGAAGACTATGTAGCAAGAAAATATTAATGAAGCATATGATGTTGTAATCCAAACATTTTCAGGTCTTGTATCTGTTGATAACTGATACAGAGGAAAAACTGTAAATGATATAAATGACAAAAATAATTATTTCCATAGTAGAGGTTGTACTAAATTGTAGTCAAGCATTCATTAATAAAATACATGAAAGAACGATGAAAATACACGGGAACACATAACTCAGACTTGACAAAATCTAGAATCTTCAATATGATTTTCTATTAATTCGGAGTTTTTTTTGGATGTCTTCATTAGAATGCCATTTTTAGAGAAAGAAAAAATCCTTTATTCAGTCTTCTCCCCCTTTATTTATACCAGATCATCACTACTTGATGGTTAGAGATCTCCTACCTTTTAGGGAAAAAAAAATAGTTACAAAACAACAACCTTAACCATTGCATGATTATCTTTTCATTGGTCCATCATTTCAAAAGTACAAAATTTCGAATGATACTTCACTTTTTAGTTGAAGTCTCTCCCTCTTTTGAAGCTATACCTTCAACACACTTCTCCAAAAAATGAACAAAAATTCTAGGTGGTGTTGGGAGATCTTTAGCTTCAAATAGATAAAAATTTCTTTGTACCTTTGGAAATTAGTCTTCAAAACCTTTATTGGCAAACTTGATCATTTGCAACTTTAAATTAGGCTGTACCAGCCAACTTTCTATCAGGTTGGTATCGATTTCGTTCAACTGTGAAATTTCCTCCTGAACCTCCTGTAATCTCTCTTTGTAGTCCAACTATTGTTTCACAATGTTTATCTATCCTAGTAGTCTAGATAAATCATTTATTTGAATACCTAATGCTTGCTTATCCAAGGAATCAAAGATTCCCTCATAGTCATATTTGATCTCTTTGGTTATCTTCTTGTTTTCAACTATGTTCGTTTCACATGCCTTGAGCATGATGTCTCCTCTTATATGTTCTGTGACAGAAAGTTTTAGATATTTTGGCATCTCCCTGTTTCCTGAACATGCGACTACTTTTTGAAAGCTATTCCTTGTTGATTTAGCCTCTTTTTCCAGTAAAATAATATTATCAAGGGATTTGCTTACCTCTTGAAAATAATCCTTGATGATCTCTATTTTGGAGATCAATTGTTGTTGCTCGACTTCTATCTTTGTATGGGCTTCTAACGATAGGGTTTCAAAATCCTTTAAGTCTATGCTCTGGCCTTCTGTCAAATTCAATTTAGCCTATAACTATTTAGCAAGATCCTTTTGTTGAGTAACTTGCATCTGACTTGCTTGTATCCTCTGGTTCATTTCATCCAGGCTAGTTTTGACTGACTGAATTTCTTGCCTTTCAACAACTCTGGCCTGCTCCAAACTTTTATTCACCTCTTCTCTAATGTTTTTGTCAGCATTCTTCAACTGATCCTGCAATTGAGCTATCATGTGGTTACTCTTGTTTATCTTTGTTCTCATGTTCTCCATAGTAAAAGGGTTTGTTGTTTCCATGGCTCCCATAGAGCCTGCTACCTCTGTAGAGAAATCATCCTCTTCCATTTTCCGTCCATCTACCAAGACCCTATGATTCTTCACCATACCTCCTTCTCACATATGCATTTCTTGCTTTAGAATAGCCTTCCTCTTTTTTCTGAAAAAATAATCAGAAGGAGGGATCTCATATCTGGAAATGGGGGTGAGGTCACCAACATATATAGCTCCCATCTGTAGGAGTCCAAAGGTTGTTATAACTCTAATTTGCACCATACATTATTATCTGCCATCAGGCCATCTTAGATTCCTTCTTTGCCAAGACATTGTTGAACAACTCTTTAAAGACCTCTTTTATAAGGGCCCACATGCCCTACTCCATTACTGCATGTGTGTACACGCTAGTTGTCCTCAAACAACCCGCGTGTACCTACAATATCATGAAAAAAGGAAAGTTGTCGACATAACACACAACTTTGGGTGAGTTAATTCAAACTCTCGTTCATGCATGGCCATGGGTTCATCAAAATACCTAGCTTCTTCTAGCCTATAAAAGAAGGGTTAGGGGTACCATTTGGAAGAGGAAAAATAATAGTAAAGAAACTCTACCCAATTGCACATTCCCATTGTCCCAACCCTTTAGCCATCCTTATGAAAAGAGAGATACAGAGAAAAGAAGTTGGAGGACATTTGAAGAGGATCGCAGGATCAAGTTCGCGGAGCGGTGGCCGATATCGACATTGTAAGTTGATTAATTAAAGTTAATAATAAAGAAATTATTTTCCCATCCCACTATATGAGTTCTTCATAGTTTATTGAATATATGTTTGAATCTCTAACCCATTAATCTGTAGGTAAAATGCATGTATAGTTTGTTGCTTTTTTTGTATGCAGGTCAGCCTTGGGAGGAGAGCTACCAACAAGCAATCAAGTGTGAATAAGGATTGACATCGAACGCCCGAAACAAGGTATGTTCGTCTAACCATTTATTTTCTTAAAAGAAATGGGGATTAGGTCTAGGATGACGGTAGAAAGTAGGATTCTTTCAGTCTCATCTGCATGCATAATATAACCCTAAATGCTAGTCTGTAAGGGGATTTCCCACCACAACAAAATTGGTGACCATATTGGGGAAGTCTCTAGGGTTCCTGGGAATATTTCTGGGTATTTTTAAAAGACTGGTTTTCTTTCCCCTTTTCTTTAAGTTTCTGCAAAGTCTGAGCTAACAGAGATTTTGGTCTTCCATACTAGCTATCTTTGTTTCTTTGCTTGAATGTAATTTTTTTTCGAGACCCACAGAGGTACACATGACCTGCATAAGGTCTACATGCATGTACCCATGCCCTACTTTCTTACAACCAGTGTGTAAACTCTAGCTAAAGAAGTAACAGTAGCGTGTATGATTCCAAAAACATTTTGAGGTAGTTATCCTCTTCCCTGTTAGATTCAGTCATTCTCAAGGGTTTTCTGGAACTCTTTCTAGTCTTGGTTGTTTGCAGCCTATAGCTTAGGGTACATCTTAGATTGGTCTGTTTTATGAATTTTTCCTTACATTGTTTCCTTTTTTCTGTTAAAGAAGGTGTCTAAGCCTTCAAGAGATCCTGATTCTCAGTATCAATGGTCTCTTCCTAGTCTGGATTGTCTATTTTTATTTTTTTTAGAGTTTTAGAGACACATGTGGCCTGTATAAGGCCATCGTGCATGTACACGTCCTCTGCCTCTACACAACTCGCGTGCACACGCTTGCTGTTGAATTGTTAGTAGTGTGCTTGTGAAGGATAGTTTTTGTTGAGGGTGAGGCAGTCATCCTTTCCCTTGACAAGAGTTATACCTCTTAGGTTTTTTGAATCTCTGTTCTAGTAGTCAGTAGCTTTTGATCTCAGCTAGAGCTTTCTTTTTTCATTTAAAAGTTTTCATTAAAATTTTCTTTAGGGTTCTTAGACAAGTGTGAGAGTCCTTTTTTAAGTTGCTAATGTGTGATTTCTTGAAGTGATTCTTTGCGATCTGCGATTAGGCCATAAGTTTTTCTTGGTTTTTGACTTGTTTATATTTTTCCTTTTTGCTTTGTGAGCACTCAAATAAATAAATAAATCTTTCATTTCTTTGCTTGGTTGAAAAGTGTTGTTTTGCATTAGTAACCAGGGAAAATTCTTTGCTTTCATAAGTTCTTGACAGTTTTCTTAGATCGTAAGTAGATCGTAGTCAAGTGAAATCCTTATTTAAGTTTGTTGTTCAAAATATCTTAGAATTTTTTTTTTTTAATTTGAAAATTTGTTGAAAATTTGCATTAAGTGAAGGTTTTTGTTTCTAGCTTTCTGTTCATTTTTACTTTCGTCTTTAAAACATCACTAGTTTCTCTTTCATAACATTTGACATAAGACAAGCCATAAAATTAATGCTAAATCTAAAATTCATTAGACTTTTATGTTTGTAGGGTGAACCAATTATTTCAGGATTAGGGCCTTGAATTGGGTTGGAGAGGAAACTCTTCAAGGCCATTAAAATCAAACATTGGAGTCTGAGTTAGGGATTGTCCAAGTCCAGTATCGTGAAATTTATCCGGGACCCCCCTCTAACATAGGGGATAAACAAGATATCGTGTGTGGAAAGGTAGTGGAGATAACCCCTCCAAAGTTGAACCAATCATAGTGGAGAACACATATAGAGGGCTTGTCTTGGGATTCCGTCGATTGCATTTTCCACGAAGCTTCGTGGGTCTCGAATCTATTCAAGGTCCTTCGTTGTCTTCTAGACCACTTTCTCTTGATACCCTTGATAGGTTTTAGGCTTGATACCCTACTCATTGTGGTCTACCCGACTTTCGACTGTACCCGCCTGGTGACTGTTCGTGCCCTGGCAACCTAGTTGCCTATGTTTTTTAGGGACATACACAGGGGACTGCGGCAGTATACCGTGGTACCTAGGAAAGACATCAGGCCATTCTTTGGAGAGTATACCTAGAGGGTTCTTCCATGTTCGAGTTTCACTTGCACCAATAAGTTTCTCTAGTGTTGGTTGTTGTAACTGTTCTTCCAATTAGTTTAGTGTTTGCCTATCTTATCTTGTAGGGACTTTTTAGTGTGTGTTTTTTTTTGAATGATTAGACTGACCTAGAGTTTATTTGATCTTCTCACATAGTGGAGTATCACGATATCTTCCAGTCATGAAGGATTCAAGGCCTATCACTGGTTACACTGGACCCACCCCCGCCACCACTAAGGTGAAAGCTAGACCAACAAAGGTCTTTTGAAGTCACCTGGTCACACGAAATTGTGCCCAAGCAACATCTAGAGGAAACAACTATTTTAGACTTTGGAGAGAAAGCTCTTGGTCCACTTGAAACCTCAACCACTAATATTTTGGCACCCATCATCGTATCGATTCACCCTTACAAGTGCTAGATAGTGTCGCACGCAGGAATGGAAACAAATGTTGTTACTCCTCCTGGAAATTCTTCAATTCCCACTACGGTTGTCACCATAGGAAAGTTTCCACCTCCTAACCCACCGTCATCATTCCAAGTCACCATGGTCTCAGCCGCTTCTACCTCACATAGTGGTCTAATCCTGTCTATGGCAGTGACCACAACCCCTTTCCCACCAAGTGCAACAGGCCCTCCGTTCTCATACGGGATGCAAAGTTCAGGCACAAGTCCTGTACTTTCCTACTCCACTTCACAAACTTCAGGTCTGGGGGTAGGGAGCTCTAACACTCCTCTGCAAGGACACATGGGGGGCACTCCTGCTCTTTTTAATACTTTCCCTTATGGGGGAGTTCATATACCTCCTTTTTCCCCTTCACTCAGTGGCACGCATCAGCAATCCATCGGGCCACTTGCACACCATAGTTTACTTGGAGTATGGAGTCAAGGACCACCTTCACATAATATGCGGGTAGGTTCAACACCATTTTATTTGTTCGGTGCATTTGGTAACAATGCCTTTTCGTCAACTACTTTCCCAACTAGGGGAAACCCCAGTTTCAGACAACCTATTCTTATGCAGGGTACTATACCTGCACAGGGGGAACACTCAGGAACTTCTTCCACATCATGGCCTTGGAATTTATGGCATGGATCCATTCCCTCGTCAAGAATGCCAATCTAGGGTAATTATTTTCACAATCAATGGAACCCCATACAAAGTACTATGCCTATCCCCATGGGACCGACCTGGGGAAACCCTCCCCAAATTCCTTCGAATGTAATGCATGCCCAACCATCTATGTCCTATTTTGGAAATCAATCGATGATTTCTCCTCACACGCAAAATCCATACGTTAGCCATGGCCATGTTCTTTACCAGAACCCTGGCCAACAGTCAAACTTTTCCTGGTAACCTGGTGTCAATCAAACTCTAGGTCCCTTTTTCCCAGGTTATCACAAACAACCCAAACTACCTTTCCTGGCAACCTTGCACTTGCCAGATTTGACAAGGTTGTTGAAGGACCCTATCTTTCATGATCTGTGTTGGCCTCCTATGTCAACGAAGTTGCCTTCGGACATACCAAAGTTTGAATCCAAGCCTAACGAATATCCAGGCGATCATGTGACTACCTTCCACCTTTGGTTCTCATCTAACACATTGAAAGATGACTCCATATATTTGCGATTGTTTCAACGTACTCTCATTGGGAATGCCATGAAATGGTACATTGAGCTCGACCACTCAAGATACTCTTCCTTTGGTGAATTGGAAATGGCCTTCCTAAACCATTTCCAACTACCTATGAGATATGATGCTGGCATAGAATTGTTGGCCAATTTCTCACAGATAAAAGAGGACCATATCTCGAATCACATCCGAGAATGGAGATGCCAAAAGAGTTTAATTAAGGTACCAGTCCCACCAACATTCCTTCTTGACTGATTCCTTAAGTCTTTGGTACCATAGTTATCCAAGGACGTCGTGACTTCAGGAGTGTTTTCCGAAGAAGTCGCCATCATGAGAGCTAAACATCTTGAGCTCATCTATGCTCAGTCTAGTTTATTATACAAGATCTTGCCATATGTGCCATGCTCAATACTTGATAAAAAAAGACAGAGAACTAGACCACATGCCGACGGTATTGTTGGTTCATCACAAACAAATCTCATTGAGAAACTGACAAATCAGTTGTATCAATTGTCTATACAACACACAACAACCAACCAAACTATTTTTTTGGCTGCTCCCACTACTAAAACGTCATATGTACACAAAGTGCAATCGAAAAATCCAAAGGCCACCCAGTAGCTTGAAGGAAAGAAAAAACAATGAAAGAAGGGTAAGGGGGATAAGAAACCCACTGATAATGCTGGTAGGGAAAATACTGAGAAATGGAAGGTGAGGTATCCGTGCAATCTGTGCGCAGAAGACCACCCAACCCACCTATGTCCCCAGCTTATAGAGGCTCAAAATTTTGTGACACAACAACAACCTGTTGTGTTAAACAATCCATTTCAACATGGACAAAACCTGACCCAGGCCTCTCCAAGTGTAGAAGGGGGTAGTCAAGGAGCCTCTTCGTCTTTGAACAATCCCACATCCGTGAATGTATATATGATGAAGGGTGATGCTTTCATATCCACTAGAGCACATGACTACAATAAACCAAGCACTTTTGAGAAGGGAAAAGAAGTTGAACTCCCATCTCTTCCTCTACAGATTGAGAAGACTTTAGGTGAAACAACGACATGCATCCCAAAAGGTGCGTTCAAAAAAGATTCTCATAACCCAAATGCAAGGGCTGCCTAGAACTATTCTGTGGTGGAAGATTTGTCTCAAACCCCTTGTGCGATGTCCACTTTGGAGGTGCTCCAAAGCTGTCCTTCCCAGAGGAAAGCTTTGTTAAAAACTATAGGATCTACCGAGCCTTGTAATCTGGGTACCATCATGCTAGAGACAACCACTTAAAACCTCATCTACCATAAAGTGTAACATTTCAGATAGTAGTGGCTCACCCCACGAAAACGTTTACTCAAAATATTTTTTGTACGGTGGTTGATGAGGGCGCCTCGACATGTGTTATGTCATTGGCATGTTGGAAGGCCATTGGCTAGCCCGTTTTCTCTCCGTCACCCACTCTCCTCACTGCTTTCAACGCTCATTCGTTCATACCACATGGTATCATTCCCTCTTTTCCCATGCAATTGGGAGGGAAGACTGTGTGTGTTGAGGTAGAGGTAGTCGACTTGTCTCTCGTCTACAATGTTTTTTTAGGAAGGAGGTGGACTTATTCCATGAAAGTAGTGGTTTCTATAGTTTTCCATGTCTTGTTGTTTCCACAAGAGGACTGGATTGTGACCATTGATAAATTGTCTTTCTCCAGATATGACCCTTCATTGGGGGTGTCCGCGGTCCCAATGATTGATAATCCTCAACTAGGAATAGTCAACATAGGGGTTGGTTTTTGCCCATCTTTGATGGGTACCTTTGATTAGCCGCCCCCTCAAGGTGATGTCAAGTTCATATCTGACCACCATAAGGTTGAGATTTTCCAAGTTTCATCATTTCACATGACTTACTTCATCGATCTGTGGATTCTTCCTTCCCCATCGGCCATGATGGAAGGGATAATGCATTTAGGCATGTCCTTGCCCTCATCCACATATGAAGTAGCATACTCTTTAGTCCAACAAGCTTCAGCCAACCTCGATCCAACTCCTACACAAGAGTTTGATCCACTTATAGAGCCTATTTGGGCTCAGGTTTCTCTCGCTAACACCGATTCGTTAGACTTAGTCTTGCCCTCTGACAAAGCATTAATTGAAGAAATGACTAGTCTAGACAAACCCTAGGATGATCTTCATCATAGATCATATTTTCTCCCAGAGTTAAGAAGAATCGAGGCCGAAAAATTCACCTTGACTATGACTGGAGATAGGTCTTGTCCTATTAATCCCTTAGCTACACATGAGGTCTATGCTGAGGGTAATATGGAAACCATCACTGAAACCATATTGATCAATATCTCTAGAACCCCTGGTGTCGTAGACAATTTTTTCGTTGGAGCATACTCCTCCCCCGAGGAGAAACTCGACATTGACCCACAAAGTGTCGATCATGAGCTAACTTTGTTGTTTTTCAAGATCGCTTTGATATCCGAAAGCAACATCTGGCGAGACTGCATTTATGCTTTTCGATCTCATCTGGATTAACTAAGAAAAGTAACCTCAACAGGTCTTTTTTTAAGCCCTTTTTAGACCCTCTAAACATGAAAAGATTGTTGAGCGATCTTGTGGACTTTCATGCTCATTAAACTAAAATTTGAAGTCACATATGTCTGACGATAGTTTACCCCTTTTTCGGTCCAGACGGTCAACTATACAAACAAAGGTATGCTCTATGGAACTTCAGTTCTCTATAAGAGTACCCTCAGGTATAATTTTACCCCTTTTTTGGGCCTGAGGAACTAAACTTATGAAAAAGGAACCCCCTCGAAGTCGAAGTCCATAGTTAAGCTCTTTTCAGACTCCATAAAATTGAAAAGATCGTCGAGTGACCTTATTCTTTCACACTCATTAAAATGGTCCAAAAGAACATTCCTGACAGAGTCCATAGTTAATATTTTTTCAGACTCCTTAAAAATGAAAAAAATGGTCGAGTGATCTTGTCCTTATCACACTCATTAAAATGGTTTTGAATAGACATCTTTTTGGTGCTAGTTTACCTATTTTTCGAACCGACTAGACTATCTTTGGAAAAGGTACCCCAATGGAGTCTCCTTTTATGTTTTTTCAGACTCTCTAAATATGAAAAAACACCACCAAGCTTACCTTCTCTAGACTCGTCAAACTTACATCAAAGGAAGTTACCATTGTGTGTTTTGTTAATCACGTTTGCATACCTTATACGCTAGCCTTGTAGCACTTTGCTTTTGCATCTTAACACCCTTGGCCCCCCAGAGGATTTTTCTTGAGTATCATTATTTTGAACATCAGTCTTGTCCTTGTGCCTTGAACTTTTATGTTTTCAACACTTGTTCCTCCATTGTAACATAACATTCCTTTATTCTTTTTTCCAAAATCATTGAAAAAGACAAAAAAAATCAAATATACCCCAAAAAGAGGAAGGGAAAAGTATTTTCTTTATTAGTAGCATAATGAGTCACCCTTGGATAAAGAACATCTATCTATTTTTTCATCAAACCCTGGGATGTAATACAACTTTAGGAAGTTGTTATCGCTACATAGAGTTGTGTCCTCCTCCATTTGGTTATTCTTCCAAACATATGGAGAGTTTTCATTGCCTCCTGCCTCGTAAACTTATGTCAGTGCCATGTTGCTTGAGTCTCATCATTTGTCATGTTGTTGTCCAAGGGAAGTTTTTCACCAAGCCTGAGTCGACCCCTCTACAGTTTATGTCTTTCCCTCATACCCGACCATCCTCAATATCCAATCAAGTCCTTGTTCGAAATCAATGAATCCTTCAATCTGATCATCAAGATTATCTAGTCCATGACCAATGAGCTGTCGAAGACCTTTGGGTAGTGTAGTTGTACACTTATATTACACTTCTACCTTGAGTTTTAAATATTTTGAAGTTGTTTCTCAAGCTCTGAAGACCTCAACTCCATCCATTAGGTCGTATCATCTTCTAGAAGATGGATACTCTATATGTATATCTTTTTGATTTCGAGATGTAGCTCCATTGTGTATTGTTTGCGGATACACTTTATATAGTTATTTGACATGGATCTACAGTGTATATGATTGGTAGACATGATTCTATTTTATCCCGAGCAGGGGTATGTCAACCTCGGTGAGACATTTGTTATTTTGCAAATGGACCCTCCCAGTTCCTGGTCCCTGGGATCACCTGTTCGGCACATCAGTAAAGATTGTTAATGTATTTCAACCATTAGATGATCTTATGACCTCACACATTAGGGGGGCATATATTATAACCCTAATTTGCACCATACATGCTTACCTAGCATCAGGCCATCTCATATTCCTTCTTTGCCAAGACACTGCTGAACAACTCTTTTAAAAACTCTTTTATAAGGGCCCACGCTCCTTACTCGATTACTACACGCATGTACATGCTAGCTGACCTCAAATAGCCTACATGTACCTACAAAATCATGAAAAAAAGAAATTTGTCAATGGAACACACAGCTTTGGGTGAGTTAACTGAAACTCCCGGCCATGCATGGCTGAGGGTTCATCCAAATACCTAGCTTCTTCTAGCCTATAAAAGAAGGGTTTGGGGTCCCATTTCGAAGAGGAAAAATAATAGTAATGAAACTCTACCCAATTGCACATTACCATTGTCCCAACCCTTTAGCCATCATTTTCCAAAGAGAGATACAGAGAAAAGAAGTTGGAGAACATTTGAAGAGGAGCCCAGGATCAGGTTCACAGAGCGGTGGCCGGTCTTGACATTGTAAGTTGATTCATTAAAGTTAATAATAAAGAAATGCTTTTCCTGTCCCACTATATGAGTTATTCATAGTTTATTGAATATATGTTTGAATCTCTAACCCATTAATATGTAGGTAAAATTCAAGTATAGTTTGTTGCTTGTTTTGTATCCAGGTCAGCCTTGGGAGGAGAGTTGCCAACAAGCGATCAAGCGTGAAGAAGGATCGACATCGAACGATCGAAACAAGGTATGTTTGTCTAACCATGTATTTTCTTAAAGGAAATGAGGATTAGGTCTGGGATGATGGTATAAAGTAGGATTCTTTTGGTCTCATATGCATGCATAATATAACCCTAAATGCTAGTCCATAGGGGGATTTCCCACCACAACAGAATTTGGGAATGTGAAATTGGGTAGAGTTTCTTTACTATTATTTTTCCTGTCCCAAATGGGACCCCTAACCGTTCTTTTATAGGCCAAAAGAAGCGAGGTATTTGGATGAACCCTCGGCCATGCATGCTGGGAGTTTTAGTTAACTCACCCAAAGGTGTGTGTTTCGTCGACAACTTTCCTTTTTTCATGCTTTTGTAGGTACATGCTGGATGTTTGAGGTAAACTAGCATGTACACACATGCAGTAATGGAGTAGGGCATGTGGGCCCTTATAAAAGAGGTTTTTAAAGAGTTATTCAAAAGTGTCTTGGCAAAGAAGGAATCTGAGATGGCATGATGCCAGGTAAGCATGTATGGTGAAAATTAGCGTTAGAACAAAGGTGGACTGCAAAGGGGTTAAGGAAGTTATGGGACTTCCTAACCCTATACATCGTGTTTCTCCTCTGGTCTTAGATCTATTGACATCAATAGCAGGTGATAAAGGGGGAGTAGACTTACTAAACTCGGAATATGTCCTGGGCCTCTGCTCTGTTTCTGTCTGTGTATTTTCTATCTGTAAGGTCTCTTCATTTTGTGAGCACCTCTCAGCCTCCTGTAGAATTTCCTCGGGATTGATTTCATCTTGTGCTTCTTTTCTGAGGCTTAGGGAAGTATCTTCTTATCTCTGAGGAAGGGTTATTTCTTCTCCCTGCAATACTTTGGGCAGACCACTCTGTCTATGCTTCTAGAAGGTCTGAAAACTAGCTTGCAAGTCGAACGACAATGTCTGTACTCTTTCTAACACTTACTCATAGGTCTTAGTCCCTTTGAACGGGTCATCACAAGGGGAATTATCATGTTCATAAGCCTTCATATTATAGTGGGCCATGTGTTTTCCCAGTAACTGGTAAGGATCATGCTTCCTGTGCTTAAGGTTTACCAATTTAACCTCCTCCAGTGTTGTCGCTTCAACTTTGGAATGACCCAAATTGAGCAATGAAAATCTCCCAATCTGAATGGGAAAAACTGGCCAAGATTTATTTTGAGCCATTTTTAGTTCTATCCCAACTCCACCTATTACTATTTGATGATCTACCTCCCTACACACCATTCTTTCAAGGATGAATTTTGGGAGTGTGTGTGGAGGGATTGAGGACCCGGAAACTCTGATGTATGAAAAATTCTACTCTATAAACCAGTCAACAACTAACCTGAGGTTTCCTATGACCAAATCTAAAATGTGGGGAGGCACACAGTTGTACAACATCTGATGTAGTGGTATCACAATGAAATGACAAATTTCATAGAGCGAGTCCTTGGCATTTTCTTCCCAAAGTTTAGAATGATATTCATGAATTGGCTTCGGGTAAGTCGGATTCCAACTCCAACTCATCAAAGGGAATGGATTTGAGAAGCATATAGCATCCATGATGTATGTAGACATATAAAATGCTATTGGTCGACCTTTTGATCTTCCAGTCTGATATTCCATGACCTCCTTCGCTATGTTATCGGATAAAATCTTGTCCCAATTTAAGTTGTAACCTTATGTTGCCTCATGCAAAAGAGGTACCCATTCTGTAGGGAAATGGGTGGGATTTTTCTTCCCGAAAAGTCTACATAAAATCATTGCCACATAGACCATATACTCATTCAATGAGGTTGTGGCGTAAATACCATGGGTGTTATTCTTGAATTTTGCTTTGTTTCTCCACCATTCTTTGATTATTCCAAGATACGTTTGGTCTGACTCAAGACACTCTTTCCTTTGAAAATCACTCACGAAATCTTTATTATAAATATACTTGGGACTGGGAGATAATTTATACATTACTTGTACATGTTTCAGCCTGAAAGAGCCAATGATGACCCCTCGGCTATCTAGAATGCTCCTTGTCTGTACGTCAGTTCTCTCTAATGCCCAAATAATCATGTCATTATAAGTCATAAGTCACGGTCGTGTAGCTATTTTGTGGAGCTCAGACTCTGCTATATCTCGAAGTTTGTTGTCTGCGTCATGAGGAAAAAAATTAATTTCATAATCTAGAGTCTTGAAGATCTGCCTCCAGAATTTTATGGAATCGATGGCGTGCAGTATTGTATCAAATATAATGACTCCATATGGACTCGAGATTTCTACAACTTCCTCACTTTTCTTGGGTTCCTTCTTAGGTGCCATGACATCTGCACTGGGTCAGAGACCTTTTTCCAAAGAAAATGTGTATAAAGCCAGATAAATGTGACTTGCTGCAGATGTAAACGATAACAATGAAGTTCGAAAATATAAGACCTTATTAACCTTAAATTTTGCGTTATAATGAGTGTAAAGGCACAAACGATGAAAAATTAATGCATTTTAATGGAAAGATATGCCTGGAGATATGCCAAATGTATAAAAAATATCTTCACTTATCTGTTATTATTACAGTCGTATATCGACGATTTTGAAGCTCAAGTTTCAAAAACCACTGCCTTCCTCAATCCCCGAAATGTGAAATGCATCTTAGTTATCACTAATCTTGTTTCAAAAGAAAATTAACCTTAATTTTAAACCTTGTTAAGAGAAAATGTGATTTCGCGTTTCAGAACTTCGGGGATCTTGTCGTCAGGGGATAAGTCATAAGAAAACCCTAGATCATGAAACTGCAATTAGATTAGTGAGGCACTAATACACATATTAGATCTTTAATTAATCTAGTTTAATGATTAATTATCCTTTTAACTTTTTGGAAAAATGAGGATCGGTAGTTTGACGATTGAGAGTTCGAAAGCGCTTTAGTAGAAAGAAAAACTTGAATCGTGAAAGATTAAGGGAATGATGATTGTGTTTAGGAGCTTGGTTAATTACGAGTTAAAGAGCGCTTTGTGGAAAACGATGGAAAAGGTAACCTTTATTTATTCCCCCTTTTTTTAATTTTTTTTTAATATGTTAAATAATTTTGAGATTTTCGCACCGGGAAATTTGGATGGTTGAAGATCATACCTCGATAAAAACTGAATCTCGAAACCCAAAAAGGAACAAAAATCTCTGACTCCCCTTTGGATTAAGGGAAGCTCCATGACTTAGGAAAATATGAATCTTTAGTTTGCAAGGGTAGAAAAATTTAAACTTCATGTCAACACCTATGACAACAGAAAAGACAATGAAAAAGGTTTTGAATCAGGCAAAAGAACCTTGAAACTATGTTTTGCTTCTTTCAAATTGCTGAAGAAAAATGTTTATAATGTTTCAAATCAGAAATCCTCCAAGCATGGTATTAAATGTGACGAAAGAAATGGACTTGCAAGTGAAAACTATCTTTCATTATGTTTTTCTTCCTTTGAATTGTTGAAAGCAAATCATGATATAACTAAAGAAGTAGGGAAATATGACCACATTCACAAGGGAATTAAACAAATTATTATCAGTAAGGAAGATCAACAACCTTAACATACATTAAACGATCAAATGGTCGACTACATAGGAGGTTATTTCAACTCAGAATTACAACATGTGCTTAGCCACCAGCTTGAAAATGAAGATAAAGTTAACCAGGAAAATGTTGTTAGAAGTCATTTTCCTCCCCTTAATATGTATATACAACAATATTTCCAACAATACAAAGTGTTCCAGTGTTGTCTCTCTTCCCCTGAGAAGGACGTGGTGGTCAAATTTATAAATAGCCTAGACATGGATGAGAATTTTGAAAATGCATCCATGGGAACTCTAGACTACGAAATAATGCTTGTTGTTATATTTTCACATTTGTAAGAAGATTATGAGTAGGAACTTATTTCCATTCATTCATTTGAAAGTCAAGATGACAGTCAAGAAAATTTCCAGAGAGTTGGTAAAGACACATCAGTATTGTTCAATGAACATGAGGTTTCTTTTTCTGTCTTAGCTCTTGAAAAGGAAACATTCTTTCATATGTTTCATGATCCCATGGCACGTTATATGGAGAAATTTTATAATCAAAATCTACAGATGATAGTGGGTTGCAAGCTTAAGGATAAAGGAAGTGACGAATCGATGTTTGTATTAAATATGAGTCTCTTTACACCAGACGATCTTCTTCAACCATGGTTGCCTTATGTTTCAAGAAAATATTACTTTTAGACTTCTCAGCAAACCCGTCAGTTTCTCGATGGAAATCAACAAGTTAAATTGCATGAAAACAAGAATGCAGTGGAAAGGGTGAAACATGATAGTTGTTTTATGCATGTTTTAGAAGATCCATTTGCAATTTTGTTGGAGGAAGTAAATAGTACAAATGTTTTTGATTTTTTGAGAGTTGGACTTATGGATGAAGTTTTGAGTGAATTATAAAAAAAAAAAATTGGAACAAGCAAGTGCAAAGAAAACAAACAATGGATAAAAAAATTTCATGGTTTCATTGGCATTTTGATCTCACTTGAGTGGCAGTTCATTTTCAATAGTTGGGGTAGGTAGGAATGTGTGAATAAGCTTGTTGGTCAAAGAATTGTTCAGTTTGATTTCTAGTAGTATGTATAGTTAGATTTTAGTGGTGTATTCAATATTCAATATCTGGTTGTGAATAGTGTGCAAAGTTTGGCTTTCAGCAAATGCAGGTAATAGGTCGGAACATGATATATATATATATA